>JAKSZP010003326.1:0-40953 GCA_022478985.1 Massospora cicadina
GGGGTCAGTCTGGGTTCATTCCTCGCAGTAAGGGATGGGAATCATATCTCCGAACTATCTGGGTAGCCTTTGCTACCTGGTATACCAAACAGTAAGGAATATGTCATTTTTGGGGTGGTGTGAGTCACCCCACCCGCAGTCAGGCCCACTCTGGTAGTTTTTATATTTGCACAGCCCCAGTGCAGCGTGGGGCAGTACCCCAGGCTTTATCCCACAAAGTTGCCTGAACTGAGTGCCCCAATGAGCACACAAAAACTCAAAGATACTTTGAGGTAAATTCCTGCAGAATTGAAATGATGGATCATCAGAAGGTCAGGAGACAACTATTTAAAGTGTCACTTAAGGTACAAATTAAATGATCCTGAAAAATTGTAAGAATCAAGAAGCTGCCAAATGGTCAATCTAAGTGACCCCCAGTCTCATCTGACTTATGTATTTAACTCACCGTAATTTGCCTTACCAAAAATATGATACAATTGCACTATATCTTCCAGAAATTATCGCTTGACAAAGAGCCTCTCATCCAGATTCTTCCCCTATTACTTTTACTAATCATTTTCTTAAGGGTTTATATTGTTAAATATGACATAAAAACCCCTTTTTTATTCTATAATTATTTTATGCCTTTATTTTATATCTTTTTAGCACTTGAGGTGCCCAACCCAAAAGGGGGATCCGCCACGCATCTTATTTGCAAATGAGTTAAACAAAGATATTATTAGAAATAAAAAAAATTTAATATGGCACCTCAGCTAACAGCCTATGAATCCATATTAGAAGGTGAGGAAGCTTTGGGAGAACTTTTGTCTGTCGCCCGCTTTAGCTGGCAGACCATGGCAGACATCATCAGGGTGGGAGCATCAGCGACATGGGTCATAAGGAGGTATAGTTTAGGTTTTCTTTGTTTATAAGGCCAGCGGTGTCCATCACCTCAACATATTGAGCAAGATGGTGCTCAGCGAAAGTGATGAGATCTGGAACACAAGTGAAAGACTTGATGCTCTGGCAGGTTTTGGGATAATTGGGGTTAAAAGGAGAAGCTTTTGCCGCATCAATGCAAGCACAGCTCACACCAAAAGCGAGCTCCTCAATCTCATACTCCGCATCTTTCTCAAAATCATGGGAAATTATTGGGGATAGGAATACCCTCAACAAGGGGCTCCATCGCCCCATGAATTTGCTGAGGAATTAGGGTGTTGGAAGCGGCAGCTGCAGCATCAACTGCCATTTTATTAATATTTTTTTATAAATGGGAAAACCATTTCAAGGGCGAAAACAGTGGGGCCGCAATTTGGGAGGATCAACAAAAAAATCATCCAAAGCAATATCTGGCTTGACATGGTACAGCCATTTGTCCTCTTCAATCAATTGGAGAGCCTCAAATGGATTAGATATAGCCAACACTGGGCCAGCCACCGGAATTGGGGCAGTGGCAGGAGATGATTGGCCATGTGATGTTGACTACAGCAGTTCAGCTGAAACTGGTTCAGCCATTGACTCAGGATTCCATAATCCGGTCAAAATTGTTTAATTTTTTTAAAATTTTTAAATTTTGATTGTCTGCCACCTTGGAAGAAGTGCCAGAATTTGCTAAGGTTGGGGGCAAAGGGATTGAGCCTCATGAAAAAATTTGAGCTGAATTAGTCACTGACCTGATGCCAGAGTGAGGAGTGGTGGAAGTGAAAGTGGCAGAAGCCATAGGGCCAATAATTTAATCTCATTTTTTTACTTGACTTCAATAAGTCCATTTCGCCATACTTACCATATGATAGATACTTAAACTGACGGGACCTAAGCAGTGACTTGGAACCCTCTTAAAATAAAAATATACTTTTCATATGACTTAGTTGGCCTCAAGTATTGACTGTCTGGCTTCATGGGAATAGAACCATTGAGCTTAAAAATGGAAGTCTAACACTTACATGATACCATGGGTTGTTATGGTTGAGTTCTTCTTATATATATGAGAGTACAATAATTTTAGAGAGGAAAGCATGTATATTATTCCAGATATACTTTTAATTCTATATTTATGTTTTTAATACACCAAGACATTTAATTAGCAATTAAATTAAATTTAAGTTTATTGCTTTAAAGTTTAAATTAATTACCACATTAGTTTTTGGGTCTTATGTACCCTTTTAGTTGATGAGGTTATAGTGAAGCATTTTAAGGTAGTATGAACAACCAGAAGAACTAGACGTGATTAAGTTAGAGGGACATGTGCTTGCTACACAATTTTAGGAGGAAGGGTAATCGAAGTGGGAGGCAGAATATAATAGTGATCACAATAATGACAAAGGAAGGTATAAAGCTAATGATCATCTTAGATTTACATTAGGTTGTTGAGTTTTTGGGTTGACATATCATATGAGATTGACCACAGCAATAACATCCCAAATGCCCTATAGACCTCGCTACTACTTTTGTCCCATTATCTGTGTCCCTCAGTAGATTAATTCTCTTTTATCCACCATCAGATATCTCGCTAGCATTTTCTGACCCTAATCTGAGTATTTAATGATTTAATTCACCATAAAATTCTGACTGTTAGCTTATTGATCTCTATTGATTCATTGATTGAAGCGAAATTTCATAAAACAGTTGCGTTCCCATTGATCAAATATTACTAGAATTACTCTGCCAAATAGTACCCCAAAGATGTACCTGATGTTAAACAGATGACCATCAAGATGTACCCAACCTTATACAGATGACCATCTGTTGGGATTTTTGCCTATATTCCCAGCCTACTAAATTACCAGGAATCTCTAGGGGATAATTCCCTAAGGCGAGGTGAATTGGAAATTGGTTGACCCAAATTTTGGAGTAACTATATTTGGGGGATTTTGGGCTATTCGTCTGGTTGTATCTGTCAGGGATTGATCCAGATGGATACTTATGATTTTGTTGGGTGGAGTTGCTGATGAAATAGGGGCATCTGATAGTGATTAACTATCAGGTGCACCAATTGTGATCAGTCAGGTTTCATCACCAACTGATTGGGAATGAGTAGCAAGTTGCAAGACGAGTGATGCCACCTTCAACTAGTGAATTGATCAGTTGGTGCATGACCTGACTTAATGGGTAATAAGTCCCATTACCTAAGCAGGTCGCTAGCCAAATATGGTTGGTTCACTTGGGTCAATAGGAAAACTTTAGGGACACATTTTCTGACTCTTTACATTTAGGTCTCAAGGATGTCCAATGATGCATCCTTGCCAGGACGGGGAAGGCCATTTTTGCCGAGACAAGAATGGGTGATTGATGGCAATGGCTGCCGTTTAATCAAAGAGGTGTCAACTGAGGGTTAGATGACCAATTACAACTACAAATTCCCTATAAATTACTCATAAAAACAGTGTTTATGAAGACAGATAATAAAACAGTACTTTATCAATATAGTTTTCATCTGGTATATAGTTTAAGTAGTAAAATATCATCAGCTTTCAATTGTTCTATTCTTCTCAAGGATATTATTGCTATGTGCGATAATTGGGAGACTCTTAGGGAAAAGAGTAAAGATCTGAGCGGGGATCTAGAGAAGAAGGAGAAGCAATTGGGGATAGCTTCCGACTGTGTGTTGGACCAAAGATACTGTCACTAGGGAATCTCAGAGAAGATCGGGTTGGACATAATGAGGGAACAAATCCCTAGATCATGACATCTCAAGTATTTTGTGTGGGAATACTGGCTGAGCGCTATACTGAGATATAAGAATTCATACTCAAATATGGATAATAGTCATCCTACTATTATCAAATGATAATCTAATATAATATAAAACGCGGAAAAGGTGCACAAGAAACTGAACCTGTGCAGTAATAAGTTTATTAGGGTTGTTTGCCAATAATAACCAAAACCAGTAAATTTTTACAAGTTAGTGCTCATTAAGGGGTGTAGTTGAGTTGAAGAATTTATAAGAATGTCGTACAAAGACAAGTTGTGCAAACTGTGGATGGAGTTAGCCACTGTGAATCAGAATTTCCTAAACTCAGCGGATCATCAGGAACCTGCAGCCTTGGAAGAACGAGTCACTAAGATGGAGGAAGGGATTGATAATGTTGCAAATTTCAAGAACGAGTTACTTGGGAAAGTAACTTTATTGAAGAAGGAAGAAGGGGACCTAGTTCAAGAGCTCTTATATCTGAAAACGGAGCGAGAAGTAGATTGATTTCATTTGAAGAAATTTAGCGTGGATATAGAGTGACTGGTCAAAAAGGTGGAAGAACTTAAAGCTCACAAATGCGGTTGTGAGCCAGATATGGCAAGTGATGCTAAAGAAAGAAGTCCTCACACAATAATTGGGAAGTTGAATACCCAAAGGAACATGCCACCCACTTTTGCTGCCATTTTGGAGATGATGCCCAAAGTCACTCCTCAAGTGAGCTGAGTGGCCAAATATAGAGAATCAGCTAGAGATAACTCGGAGTAACTAAAGGCAACGCCTAAATTGACAACGTTTCATCAGAATAACGCCACAGCGTTTTTCCAACTGTTCGATATGACCATGAATGGCTACAGAGATTGTCAAAAGGCATTGACAGTCATGAATTGCCTAGACATTGACTGTCAAAACTTAGTGTTACCTCACCAGGAGGGAGACAGCTGGTCATATGCTGAGGCAAAGGTGGCCATCATGAAAGAGTTTGGAAGTCTGACACATATGTCAAAATGCAAGCATGAGTTTATGGGATTCCAGTTCCATAAAGATGAGTCTCTTGCTAGCTTCGCGGATTGCTTTTATCAGGAGTCATAGATCCTGTTTAGAGCGAAAGTATTGGACGACTTTGATGCTAGAATTGCTTTGTAAGAGGCCCTCTGGTCCTATCGCAATTTGCATTTCATGATGTCTTCTGTGTTTGCAATGGAAATAACTACCTCGCAAATGGTAGATAGCTTGAAGATTTTGGGAGCGACATACAATGCCCCAAATAGAAGCTTCAAGTCAAATCTGGTATGAAATCCAAATCCCACAAAGTGAAATGAAGGAGCTAAGGAGGCTACCAATTTAACTGTGCCAGAAAAGAGCCCAAAAAATTCAGAAGGTTAAACAAGAAGGAAAAGTTCTGCTATCAGTGTGGCGGAAAGGGCATTTTGCCATGCATTGTAAAAAGCTGAAGTATGAGATCAACGTGGTCCAGGTTAAAGAAACAGCAGTTACCAAGGATTTGGGAAAAGTGTCTATGGCCTAGATGGGGAACAGTCTAGAGCTACGTAGAAACCTGTTCCTCCCAACATTATGAATGAAGAATTTGATATCAGCAATCTGTTTGAAGATGATGAGCAGGATCAGGTGTATCAAGTGGTCAATATGGATTTAAATGCTGTGATCTGATCTGGGGCGAAGAGAATCAACCCCAAGATAATCAAGGAAGTTGCCCTTCCATATGCCTGACAACTAGTGGACAAGATATAAACCGCTGAGAATCCTGAAGAGTTATCTGACGTCCGTTTAGATGAGGTTAATCTGTCTATCCCCCTCAGCGCAATAAAGGAATCATTTCCTGATTTATCAGCGCAAATTATTAACACCCTAGATTCAGCTAATAACGCTGCTATTCACTTAGTAGGTACCCTATTACAATACTCTGAGTGTACATATATAGACATACAAGTGAATTGAGTGAGGGTGAGGGCGATTGTTGACAGCGGAGCACCCATCAATATTGTCTCAACTAAGCTGGTAAAGAGGATGAGGATCTTGACGGACTTGTAACACAAAAAAAATATGGGACAGCTGGTCCGAACACCACCATTTCCTGTGGAGCATATGGTGCTCTGCCACTATGATTTGGGTCATTGGTGGTATCTGCACCAGCAATAGTTTTGGTGAACCAAAACTATGACATTCTGATTGGAACAGAGTTTCTATGAAATATGGAGTCAAATGTAACTTTGCGGATGGTACATTGACCATCTTGGGTCAGATGTTACCATTTGTATATTGGAAGGATGGTGAAGCTCCGCTGAATCATAGCAACTTCATCAATCTGATATACAATGATGGCATTGTTCCAATTCAATACCAATTATTTAGTAGGAAGCGACACAAAATGCTGGCGGAAATCCTAGAGAACTGGGGAAATCCACTAAGGATCAAGAATGAGAAGACCATACTACCAGTAAAGCAGATGATAGTCAACACAGGGTTGACATTGGAGAATACTGAGCTGTTGTATGGGGAGGTCAGAATCCCCTGGAAGAAGTCCAGAGTAGAGCCATGGGTGGCTCCTGGGATTATAATGCCAGGCCATGGAGAAATTTAAGTTCTCCTGGCGAATTTGAGTGAAAAACCAATGAAGATCAAGAGGAATCAGATTATCACATCTGTTCATCTGATCCTGACGGCCAAATTGAGAAGATTCCATGATTTTGGGACCCTTAATGAAATGGGATTACCATCCAGGGTAACCAAAAATATCAACTATTGGTTGATCAAGAGCAGCTCGCTGATCTATTGGAAGGCCAGCAAGAGGAGGTTCTCAAACTATTTTAAAGTATTTGGAAATGTTTGCTCAGGATGACCACGATTTGGGATGCTCATGAGACATAAACCACAGGGTCAACACCAGGGAAAATGTACCAATAAGGATGAGACCAATCCAATGATCAAAAGCTGCTGAAGCGGTAGTGGAGGATGAGATCAGCAAACTAGTGAGGCATGGGCTTCTAGTTCCATCATCAAGTCCCTAGGCAAGCCTGATTCTAATCATGAAGAAGGATGGATCAAACTGGGTGGTGATTGACTATCAGAGGCTGAACAAAATTATGAAAAAGAATTCATATCCCCTACCAAGGATTGACAATGTGCTAGATTGTTTAGGAGAAGCAAAGTATTTCTCCATGATGTATCTGATCTTGGGATATTGGCAGATCAACTTGCTAAAGGAAGAACAGGAAAAATGCATGATTATACCGCGCAGGGGCTATACCAACTGATGAGGATGCCCTAGGGTCTATGAAATGCACCTGCAACGTTTCAGAGGGTCATGGATGCGATATTAAGCGACTTGAAGTGGTTGTGCATCCTGGTATATCTGGACAATATAAACTTGGTCAATAGGACGTTTACTGATCACCTTCACCACTTGGAAGAAGTATTTAAGTGACTGTCTGGAGCTAACTTGAAGATCAAGCCAAGGAGGTGCTACTCCTAAAAAAAGAGTTGGAATACCTAGGATTCATAATCAACTCCAATGGATTGCAGCCACAAACCCAGAAGATATCAGCTATAGAACGTATGGCTGTACCAAAGAGTGTCTGATACATCCAAGTGTTCCTTGGGATGGTCAGATAATACATAAGATTTATTCAGGACTTCACCCGAATAGTCAGGCCAGGTATTCCATTTATTAAAGGATCTTAAAAAGGAATAATATGGAATGAAGAGGGCCAGGACTCCTTTGATGAGTTACACTGGTATTTGATAGATTTGCCAATTCTGAAATATCCGAATTTTTATTGGGAGTTTATTATATAAACTGATGCTTTGTTGACGGCGATTGGTGCTGTACTGAGCCAAGTAGTCAAACTTGGGGATGAACATCCAGTAATGTATGTGAGCCTGACACTCTCAGCTGCTGAGAGGAACTACACTGTGACTGAGCGTGAATGCCTCGCGGTCATTTACACATGCAAGTAGCTTCAGGTGTACGTCCACGGAACGCAATTTAAGGTTTTAAAAGACCACTCTTTGCTGCGTTGGCTACACAATTTAAGAGATCTGGAAGGACAACGGGCCCAATGGGCATTTAAGCTCCAGACTTACAATTATGAGATTGTCCACCAAGCGGGGCTTCTCACTAGAACGTGGATGGCTTATTGCAGTTGCCAATGGTCCAGTTGGTATACCCGCAGGCAGATGAGCTATTCCAGATAATAGTCAAAGGAAAAATTGGGGACAAGCCCTGAGAAATCCAAGGTGCCCTTTGGAAAGCGATGGAAAACTCTGAGACTATGAATGACCAAGTATTCAAAATGATTAACGGGAAGCAGTTCTTATTCCTAAAACTGTCAAAAAGAGCAGCAATAATACAAGCAGCTCACAAAATTGTCAGTCATAGAGGCCTGAGGAAAACAACTTACCATATTCGCCAGTACTATTACTGGGAATCCATCAACTATGATGTCGCAGATTATCTAGCTTGTTGTGTGGATTGCCAGCTGCACAAACCACATAAGAATACAACTGGATACCAACTGGTCCTCCCTGGATTTGCTGGCACATGGTGTCCATCGATATGATAGGACTGCTGACAATGAGCATAGGGGAAGTCAAGTACATTATAGTTGCCATCGACCATCTGATGAGATGAGTTGAGATGAAGGCCCTAACAAAAGTAGACACTGCCAGTACCGCGAGATTCATCCTGGATCAAGTGGTATACCAGCATGGATGTCCGCAAGTCCTGCTTAGTGACAATAGGACCAACTTCATGTCTCATGTGATCCCAAGATTAAATGAGATAATGAGGATCAGAGGAGTCGTGTTAGTACCATACCAGCCAGAGATAATCGGACTGGTAGAATGGGTCAATGAAATGCTGGCCATGACGCTGAGGAAGCTAGTCTCAGGGAGAACTTCCACGTGGGGAATGTTTTGTTTTCGGTGACATTCACCTACAATATTAGTCATCATACAGCGACAGATAAGATGCCGTTTGAATTGTTATATGAAGAAAGGCCGCGTTGCCGCCAATTTTATATTTGGTGGTGAAACCTATGTCGGGGATGAATGCCAAACAGTACTTGAACTTACTAATTTATATTCTGATCAATATTCAATTGCAAGCATTTAATACAACCTTGAAGAATTGGATATGAGCGAAATTGATGGATGACAAGAACCAATCAGCCTTAGAAGAATATCAAATAGAGAAAGAGTTGCTTATTGCGATATGCATGGTTTCAAATGAAAAAACAAATTAGATGTGTTGTGGTCAGGTCCATTTGAAGTGATGCCAAGATGGCGACTGATGCTTACTCCATCATGAATCTATTGTATGGAATAGTTGTGAATAAAGTTCACGCTAAGCATCTAAAGCGTTGGATTGATGAAAAAAATAAAGGAGTTCCTGAAGGACTGATGAACCAAAAAGTTGGTCATGTCTTGATGATTAGGTCAAGTCAGAAAAAAGGACCTCTGAACCAATCTGGATGGTTAAGTCCAAAAAAGGACCTCTAAAATATAGAAAACTGGCAGGTTTAAGTAACCATGGCCCAGTTTGGGGGAAAAATAAAAAGATGGATTGCTGAACCAAAACAAGGTCAAGTCCCATAGGGAAAAAGAATCATAAAAATAAAAAATCGATAAAAGATATGGGAAAAAATTATAAACTACACAGGGAAAAAAAGCCAATTTATTTTTATAATTTCTATTTTTATTGATTGTCCTCAGTATGGGGATGATTCCGCCTATGTCGCCTCTTGGGGGAGGGAGGATGGATTGCAGTAGGAATGAACAGCCTGTTAAAATCGATATGTGATCAAACGCTAGTGAGGGCAAGACCTACATGAAAGCACGTTCTTTTAGCAGACGCAGTGACCTGAGAGAAAGCGACTAGGGAAAGGGAAATTGAGATGTTGGATGAAGCCAATAGCAAAACCCTGGAGTGGTGAGGAAAGCAACAGTATAAAAAGAGGCAATTTGCAAATAACCCCAAGTAATTCTGATACAGTACCAGAGCCGGAAGATTAGTCCTGAATGCCTGACAATGGGCTTAATCAAGGACACTGGACATGTGGGATGGCAACGAAGAAGGGATGCTTGATGGGGGTTGCCGAATCATGCCCCCTATCAACGCCATCAGTGAAAGATACAGATGGGAAGTTCTGGAGAAGAGATAGTCATGCAGGGAGCGGATTGCATCCTGAAAGTGGCGACTACGGGCTTCTTGGAAGCTAAAGCTGAATGAACAGTGGAACAAAAGTGAGGCTGGAAGCTTCATGGACCATCTTCAAAGAACTTGGCCAGCCAAGCAAAGAGCATAAGCGGAAGTGTCCCAATCTAGGATGTTACCAAGATCAGAGGGATTCAGCGCTAGAGTCAAAGCCTCAGTGACTTGGGCCTGGAGTTCAGCATAGGGGAGCTTGAAGTGAATACTGTTACCAATTGAGAGCTTGGAGACCAGAACAGCGGGTTTGTAACATTGACTGAGTCAGAAGAGGAACTCAGGGAGCAAGTCTGACCCAGCAAGAAACGAACTATACAGAGCAACTGGCATAATCTCCAGATCACCTACAACGATGTTTGGAGCATCAGCAAAAGGAGCTGAATCCAGGAGAGTTTCATAGACCAACTCTGGAATCGATGGCAGAGGAAGAGTCAGCCAAGAGTTGTTAAAAACAATAGCCAGCCTGGTTTCAGATGGATTAGTTACCGTTTACAGTAATTCAATGGATGGACTAGCCGCTGGCACCAGAATAAGCATATGAGTCCTGGAGGGACCATAAAAGAGGTTCTGCTGAGCATCCCGACTCATCTGCTGGAAGAGACAGGTCTGGATCAGACAAACTATTTAGGAGCTGCTGGTATCATGGCTTGGAATTGACATATGAGTTGGACAAGAGGGGGGATGTCAGACTTATATAAAAGTTGACATTATGCACTCTACAATCCATTAGGCTCCAGTTTCGGAGAAATTAATCACAAAATTAATGAGATAAGCTCTCCAAGGGAAGAATTAGGAATGACTTGAGCCAAGAGGTTATAAGCAAAATAACAAGGGCAAATATAAATAAGTATTCTTAATTAAGCCATGAAATAAAAATTGACGGCAAGAGTCTCCTGTCTAGGACAAGGACAAAATCAAGAAATCAAGGACGCCAGACCAAGAATCCTGAATATGACAGTAGGTCATATACCCTGACAGGAGGAAAACTGTATCCTAAGACTAATATCATCATGAGTAAATTGATCAGCCTATCACAACATTAGATCGTGGGGACAACGCTCTGAGAAGGTGGTAGCAAGGAGGAAGAGGTAGAACGCCATATGCCAAAGGTCATCCTAAGCAGCTTTGAGTATTGATGACTGTACTCCACTTGATCCAATAAAGTATTCAACCAAGTGTCCAAAGCGGTGTTCTCATGCCCCTGTCCTTTTCTCGCTGGAAACCTAGGCAAGAGGGGGGATGTGTTGGGATTTTTGCCCATATTCCCAACCTGCTAGATTACCTGGTATTGCTAGGGAAAAATTCCCTAAGGTGAAGTGAATCAGAAATCAGTTGGCCTGAGTTTCGGAGTATCTAAGTTTGGGGATTTTGAGATATTCGCCTGGTTATATCCATTGGGGATCAATCTGGACAAATACTTAAGATCTCATTGGGTGGAGTTGCAGATGAAATAGGGGCATCTGGTAGTGATTAACTATCAGGTGTACTGATTGGGTCAGTTGGGTTTCATCATTGACTGATTAGGAATGAATAGCAAGTTGCAAGGCGAGTGATGCCAACTGCAAGTAGCAAATTTATTGGTTAGTGAGTGACCTGCCATAATGGGTAATAAGCCCCATTACCTAAGCAAGTCACTAGCCAAATATGGTTGGTTTGCTTGTATCATGAGGAAAACGTTAGGGACACGTTTTCTGACTCTTTCTGTTTGAGGTCTTGAGGATGTCCAATGACAGAATCCTAGCCAGGATGGGGAAGACCATCGCTGCCAAGACAAGGATATGCGATTCAATAGCAATGGCTGCCATTTCAACAAGAGGTGTCAGCTGAGGGTTAGAAAGCTTAATTACCCACTATATATATTCCCTAGGATTTACTATAATAAAACAGTGTTTACAGCATTAACAATTTACCTACTAGAACAGTGATATAATCAATTTGGTATATAGTTAATCTATTAGAGCTTCTATCGTGTTGTTCTGTCTCAAGGATATCATTGCAGAGGGAAATAATTGAAAGACTTTCAGAGAGAAGAGTAAAAATCCAAGTGGGGATCTAGAGAAGAAGGAGCTATAATCAGGGATAGCTGCTGACTGTGTGTTTGGCCAAAGAAGACTGTCACTGGGGTATCTCAGCGAAGATTGGGTGGACGTGAGCAAGGGAATGAATCCCTATGAGTACAACTTCATAAGTATTTAATTGGGAATACTGTCTGAGCGTTGGGCCTTAATATAATTCATACTCAACTACAGATAATAGTCTCCATACTATTATCAATTAATAATTTATTCTAAACAACACAATGAAGTGCACGAGGAAACTCAAACCTGTGCAGTAAAAAGGTTACTGGATTGCTTGCTGATAACAAATAAAGTAAATTTTTACAATTTTTTTGTTATTTGTATGATCCCTGTTAAATTTTAAAAAACCTTTTACTCTTTTCTGTTAGTAGCTCGCTTTAGCTCCCTTGATTAACAGTACAGGTTATTTTGTATGTGCGTTTTCTAAGTTGTTATAATAAATTGAATTGATATGCTACAAATTTGAAAAACTGCAATTTCTGCGAAAAATTGACACAAGGTAAAGAATTGGACTATGCAACAGAATATACTGGCCCTATGACACGAAGCAGGACCAGTAACAAGGGCGTTGGGTGTGAGCCAGGCAGCTCTTAACTGCTCCTGAGGTGCCACAGGCACCTCAGTGACAATAAGGACGCTAAACATTGTGGGAGCTAAGGCTCATATGTCCCAAGCCAAAAAGCTGGACTTCCTACGAAAACCCTCTGTAGACATCTTGGCCATCCAAGAAACCCCTGTCGACAGGGGGAAGAAGGATCCTGGTTAGCCAGGGTCTCACCATCCCTATCAAAATGGATGACACTCTGTGAGGTGGTCATCAGAAATAACAAAAACTAAAAATTACAAACTCCTCCTCATATCTGCATGGCCAAATCTTGGTTATGATGGTCATAAAACAGGAGGACACAATTTCAATAAAAAGCAACTATGCATCGTGCACCACAGCTGTGAGGAAACATTTTTCAAAACCATCCCTTCACTCGCCCTCCCACCTGATACCATTCTACTGAGAGACTTCAACTTCTGGGATAACTCCAACAAGGACTGATGGCCTAGTACCATGGGATACCCAGCGGGGCACAAAGAGTTCCGTGCAATGAAGGCATCCCTAGGCCTACACAATACCCTCTCCCTGGGTCACCACTCCTTCCCAACATGACCTGCCCCAACATACGTGAGGTAACACTCATCTAATAAGCTTCATTGACTAAATCCTCGTGTCAAAAACCCACCACTGGAACAAATTAAAATTTGCAACAAAAAAATTAATTTCTCTGACCACTGACTCATCTTGGTGTAGCTCTCACCAACCTAACTCCCACACAGGCGTCAGCCTGGAGGAAGCTACACCCTGAAAACATAAAATTCCCGAAATATCTGACTGGGTCAAACATGAGGCCATGAACCCAGAATTCACAACCCCATTAGTATTGACCCCATCAGAACCTAGGAAAAATTCAAAACTGTACTAATGATTTTAAACTTGCCACATCGCCTCACATAAGTAAACTACAGACACAGCCACAATCATGCGCACCTTGTGGAGCTGGACCACCTTGAGCTCAATGCCCCAAAGTCCGGCTATAGCTCCAACTGGAGAAACAAATGGATGGAAATATCAGCCGACCTAAAACGCTCTCATTTTTGAACACCAGCACATAATCAAGGTATTGAGAAAAGGTAAGTTCATAAAAGAAGGTAAAACCTGCTCAACATACTCCTTCTGCCAATTCCATTCCCATGGCAACCAGCCTTTGTGCACGCAAGTCTGCAAAAATGATGGCGCCGTGGCAACTGAGCCAACGGAGGTCAAATTGGAAGTACACCACTATTACACCAAACTATATCATGACACCCCAACGGACTCCCAAAATTATAAAAAAATATACACGCCGCCAGAATACAAAGCACACCGCCAGACTAAAACCTCCCAAACATAATAACAGAGGAGGCTTTCTGGGCACAGTCCGCAGTGCACCATTTAGGAAATGCCCAGGGCCTGATGAAATACCCTATAAATTTTATAAGAAATATTTCAAGCAAATCACCCCCCTCCTCTTAGCATCCATGACCCAATGCCTGCTGGAGACATGTCTCCTACCTGGCGGCCAGGACTCCTACGTCATAACCCTATACAAAAAGTGTGACAAGTTGGAATTGGCCAACTGGCGCCCAATTGCACTCTCTAACACAGATACAAAGCTACTTACAAAAAATTCAGCATCCAGATTAGGCACAATAGCCTCCAATATCTTGTCACCCAATCAGTCTGGGTTCATACCAGGGCGTTTAATCTGGACAAATATACACTTCATCACCAACATATGTCAATCCAAAGATTCTGAAGCCCTGGTATTACTAGACCAGGAGAAGGCATATGACCACATTAGCTGCTGTACCTGAAGAAATGCCTGAGCGCGTTCAAACTCTCACCCAGATTCATAAACTGGGCGATGCTCCTTACAGAATCTGCATTCATGGCTGTATGCAGTCCTGGCTTTCTAACTAACAAGATCAAACCACGCAGAGGGCTCAAACAAGGGGACCCCCTCAGCCCGCTGCTGTACAACTTTAGCTTTGATCCACTCCTTCGCATTGTTAACTAACACCTTATGGGCATAACCGCACAAGGCCAGTCACTAGTCACGATACTAGCCTTCGCAGATGACTTGATGACAGGTATAGCTAACAACAATGATACCCGCCAACTGGAACGCACACTAGAGGTATATTTCACTGTGAGCAACGCATCGCTCAAGAAAAGGAAAACGGAAATAATCCTCTTAGGCAAGTACACCAACAACTTGGCGACAACACCCAAACCTCATAGCTCCCCATGAAGGAAAAACCCCCTCATCTTCCCTTTGCATCACCTCCTTCAACCAACCCTGTCCGCCACCTTGGGATTTGGATGGAGACGGGAGGGTACGCCAATGAGACAATGGAGAACAACCTACTACAGTGGATGACCAACTGTGTAGCCTCCCTTAACAGAAGATCCTCAGGACTAACGGGGAGAGTAACAGTTGCCAACTCACTCATCCTCCTGATGCTGTGGTTTCTCGCACACGAAATATCCTTCTCACCCACTTTCATGCCCTCAATCCGCGCACTTATCCAGGGATGGCTGTGGCCTGGGATTCAGCCACCTGTATGGGTGTAAATACTCTTTCTCCCAAACTTAAGTGGAGGCATGGTCCTAATGGACTTTGAGGTCCATGCCAACTGTATACTGGTCACCTGGATAAAGGAAGTCCTTGCCCCAGACCTCCCACAACAACATTGGTCCAGAGCAGTGAGGGCCAACTTTGCACAGGAGCTAAAATTATCAAGCCCACACAACCCATCCAGACTGCGCACATACCTTGCAAACCAGACCACCGCAATGGGCCCTCATGGAACTCCCCCACACTTCAAACATCTCCTCCGCACCATTTGATGCATGGGGTGGGCCAACACTTTCACAGTCACTAGTCAGGGAAGGGTCAAGCTCTGAGCCCACTTTATGCTAAGGAACCCAGAGGACAACCCCCAGAGGGACACACACGAGGTGGCCCCAGACATAACAAGAATAAACTATCTGGATGCTCTAGACATCCCATATGACCTCACACAGTAGAAGGCAATATAGGAGGCTGACACACCATCCGCTCCTCCAGCCAAGGGTAAGAGCTAACACCTGGCTCTTTTTAGAAGAACCTACAGAACTGCAGATTGCTTTAACTCTCTCCATGCGGAGTGCACAGTGTGTGGAGGGGATGGCACCCTACACCACCGCCTTAAAGCATGCCCCCCATCAAGAGGCATATGGCTGGAAGTTGTGCGGCTGCTTAGGATCTAAAATAACCAGAAATTCTCTATCTCCAGGAGCCTCCTCATGCTCCAGCTCGAATTCCCAATACCACCTACCCTCTGCTCCCTAATAGTAAGCATCACAATGTGGACACTCCACACCATTTCTTTGGATGCACTTAAGGGTACCATACCAACCATCCGTGGGATAATCAGTAGACTCCACGTTCACCTACTGGATCACTTCCAATCCTGGCTTTATAGATAAATGAAGCTGAGGCAGCAAAGGCTCATAGAGTCATGGTTCTCAGTATGGTTTCTACACACGGACCACTTTCTACACACCTGCTCCATAACAGGAGAAACCCCTCAGAGATGCATACTCAACACCCCAACATACCTGGTGTTACCGGCTGGCAACAGGGGTAGCTCTTATACTCTGGGGTGTATAATTCAGTTCCACTTCGTCATCCCCTTTCCACTATATTTCTTTTAGTATTGCTCATCCTTTGGTTGGCTTGTCTCTGTTAAATAAATAAAAATAATAAATTGAACTGGGAAGTAATAGTATGAATACTATAAATCTAGTTGAGCTTCTTCTAGCCAAAATAATTAATAGGTCCGATGCTAACCTGGTGCTTGTCCTAACCTTAAATTCTTCTGGAATATCAGTATGGAATTTTTCCTTCTTCTGTAGAACTTAACCTAGTTTTAAGTTCAGTGGTTTTTCTTCCTTCTCGTCATTCAGAGTCAGCAGATATAATAATAAAATGTACAAAGAATCCTTTATCCTTCCAAAACTAGTACCAAGAGCAAAACAGTTTAGATTATCTTAGTACTTAATCTGAAAGTATCTTTATTGGTAAATATTTTATCTGCATATCTTATCTGCTTTATTAAAAAAAACAAGGGAATTTATAATGGAATTCGGCGCCCAACTCTTCTGTTGGCGCCCAATTGAAAATGGTGGTAGTCGCTGATAAATTAACCCTTAAGGGTCGCACAAAATGATAATTCATCTTATCAGTTCTAAGCTGATTCTCCCACCAAGACTTAATGAGACCTTTTCTGGATTGAAATGAAAAACATATCCCAACACCTTCACTCAACTGCATCGAGTCACCATTATTGGGTTAATAACCTGCTTAGGTAATGAGACTCTTACCCATAAACAGTAGGTTGCAATACCTAAAAGGTTAACTCATAAGTTGCTTTATGACAGGCAGAATCACTCACATAGCAACTCATAAACACCTTTGGTCAATCAGCAGATAATTAATTAACTCCTACAATTTAGTTAAGTTAGAGGGGAGGATACCCAAGTGGTAGAATAGGGACCTCTACCGCTGCCTCCCCAAGTTTGATTCCAGTACTGGAACTTTGGGTAGGGGATAAATATGACTGTGTTGGCGTTGTGCACCAATGCCCCAAACTGAGATAGCAAATAGCAAAGGCGGTCCATGGAGTTCCTGTCATATCATATGCCGCACATGGAGGTTTTCCAAATTTTATCCTCCTTTCCCATTCATTATATTTCCCATTGTTTGGTGTGGTATCATTTCCAGGTTGGCCCACCTCAAATAAAATGAAAAAGTTAATTCATTTATCAATAATAAAATTGACAACATAAGCACCAGTTTATTGTCGGGGATCAGTACTGACAAACCATTAGTGATCCATTGGATCAAAACCTGTAAAATTACTAAATATTCATTCAGGATAATACTCTGAACAATAGTAAGTGTAGGTAATCAATACTTCCACTCACTAGCAGGATGAAACCCCTTAATGAACAAGCAGATGTATTATAATTGCCTAAGCTGGGTAACGTGGGCATATCAAAGTCCCAACACATCCCTTCGCAAGACCAATTTATCCTGCAATGAAAATTTCTGGAAGCATAAGCCGCTTAAATTCTGACTGAGTCCGCCAGCATGGTTTAAATGGAGTTCTCTTGTTCCATCTCCTTTCCTTGCTCACTGCATTTTTGGGTAATCATTTTTCTAAGTGAATTGCTATCCCATGTCCTCCTCGCTGCTGCCATGACAGAGCGCAGTTCCACAGCTACGTGCCATGCCAGACTAATTTGGTTGTTTTAAAGTTTTGAGGATTTTATCACTTATTGAATGTACTCCTTTATTAATAGTTGGGAAGAGTTTCAGCCAATACATCCTTGATTTTGCTGTGTCTTATGGTATTTCTAACCGGTTTTGAAGCTCACAAAGCTAAAACAATAATGTTTGACTCTTCAGGTCTCTTCTGGGTATTTTTTCCTCCCTAATAGAGAACGCTCCTGATGCAGGTACTAATGACAAGCTCCCACTAAAGCTTGTCTACACTTCTTATTATGAAGATAGAATTAATAAAAGACAATATAAGTCGGAAAAGATGATTATATAGTAAGATGATGATTTTATTTTAAGGTCAGGCACTGGTACTTTTATACCTCTAGGACATCTCCTAGCTATACTCATCTATTATATGAGTTCATTAAATCCATGCCAATCTGCTATGGATTATGGCAGTGCTTATTAAAAAACCCAAGTTAATTTGGCCCTTGAATTTACTTAATTACAATTGTTTTAGCCTGATTTAAGGCACTACTACTCTTGTAATCAAGAAAATTTTAGCCGTATTAATAGCACCTCAGCGGTGTATATTTGCTTTTTACAACAATCATGATCGTGTTTGGTCATAATTCTGATGAAATATAATTATTTGGGGGAAAGAATATATGAAAATCAAGTAATGTCACTTCTGATAGGGACATCAGAAGGCCACTTGATAGTACTAAGTACTTCTTAATTGGGCCATCCATGTGCAAGTACTATTGTTCCAACTACAAAGATCATCATACATAAAATTCAATATTCTTAAATTGTAATTGCATTAAAAAAGTGCAATTAAGTTTAAACTGAAAAACCACTTGGTTCACCCAAGTAAGTACCATAATCAGTCATAATAATACTATATCATAGCTATTTTAAGCTACAACAACCATGTTTAAATGCAATAAAGGCGGTTTTGAGGTGAATCTGATTTAACAGATTATGAAGATGAATTGGGAAGGATCAAAGGATTCATTAATGGGAAATTTTCAGCATTTATGTTTTACTTGAAGGGTTTACTCTCTAGTCATCCATCAAAATCTAACATTTCCCCCCACTTGACTGGAATATAAACCATGGGTTTCCCAATTTTTTCTTCAATGTCTGTAAACTGTACCTCTTTCACTTATTGTAATTTTGTTTCTGCTCTTAATACCAATCAAAGTCTTCAGTTTAACCAATTAGACAGGACTATGCATATGCATATGTTCTTATGTTCCCCTGGAAGTCATAATTGAGTTATCTTTTTCCTGTGCTGACTTTAATGATGTCTACTCAGCCCAAAACAATTGTCAGGGAGGAGGTTATTCCAGCTGTTGAGTTTAATCAAGGGTTGTGGGCTATTAACTTTGGTCATGCTCTTCAGTAAATTTTCTGGTGGACTTTTAGACTGCATTTTTTAACCCTATAGATGAAAATTTCTTGCTTTAGTCTCTTTATTGGGATGGGGACCTTCTGGTTGAGTTTATCTTCGCCCTCAACCATTTCCCAATGTTCAAGCCTATTCTTCAGCAATGGCTCATCAAATTTTCCACATCAAAGTCAACTTCTCAAACAAATGATGGCCAATTAAGAAAAATCTTTTTAATCCATTCACCTTATTCTGGCCAAAGATGCTACCATGAGGTTTCAAGATTTTGTTCAAGTTGAAGCCTTTGTGGATGAGGTTATAAGTTACTGGTCAGTGACGCTTAAATAGGCCTGATTACACTTCATACTTGGAGCAAAATGCCCATGATGTTCAGGATATTCATTCCCGCTTGGCCATTTGAGCAGCCTTTGAGGCTTTGCACCAGGATAGCGCTGACGACTATCTTCCTAGGATGGCCTTACTCAGCCACCTTATGTGTATTTTCCCCAACTGGATGCCTTCACGCTGACTATTACATGTACCCTCCCTCATTAAATGGTGGAAAGCTTAAGTCTATTGTGTCTGACTTGTGACCCCAGAATTTATCAGTACCAGAATAATTTCTTGGTTGACTGTCTTATCCTGGGCGTTTGTTTTCCTCCAAATTGCAGTTTAATCAGATCAAATTTAACAGTTTTGTGCCCCCCTACCAATTGTTTTCTGGTAATCAGCTACAACCAGTATGCGGCACATCTGACTATATGCTGCTAAAGCCCTTTTTCTTGTCACTCAGCTGTTAGATTGGGCCAAACTGGTGCATGTGGAAGAAGAATCTAATCCTGAGTCACCTTCCCCTTTGATTTGGAGGAATAAAAACCTTATTAAATGATTATTTTTTACCAATTCATTTATTATTGTACTATAATATTTTATTTATTTTTATTAACTATAGATATATTTTCTCTTTTACTAGTATAATTTTTACATAAGTTTATATATATTATTTATATATCTTTTTCTTTTTTCTTTTTAATTATGTTAGATATATATATTATCTTTCTTTAAATGGTTTTTTATTGGCCCTCCTTTTAAATCTTTTTATAATTTTGCATGGACTCAATTATATATCAACCTGTTTTAAGATCTTTGATTGGTAAACAAACCTTGATGTCTTTTCTATAATCGCAAATGGGCCTACTCAAATGCAATTTAACTTCTGTAATTGGCCCAATCTGTGCATATTACAGAAGAATTATACATCACCAACTTCTAATTTGGTCAAATCTGATCAATTAAAAAGTCCTTTTCATGTCAGGCCTTTTTAACAACAAACTGTTAACAGTAGCTTGAGTTTGCAGCTTGATTAATGTATCATCGAGCTTCACAACATATTGGTGGTAATTTTTCTCCTCAGGATCTTCTAGGACTGAATATAGCAGCGATGATAGGGCCAGATGCCTTCCATATAGAACTGGAAAGGCTACATCTTAGAAGTGGAGTGATAGGATATGTTGTAGGCGAACACAGCCAAGCTCAAGAACGTTCTCCATTCAGATGGTTTGTCCAAAGTTAGCTTCTGAACAATATTCACAAGCATCCCATTTACACGCTAACTTTCTCATTTGTCTCAGGACGGTAAAGATCTGAGAGCACACCTCTTAAACACATCAATTGGTTGAGCTTTGTGATAACGTTAGAAGTAAAATTACTTCTATTATCAGTCAGGATAACCTGTGGACAACCATATTTATAAATAACACTTTTAAGTATAAACTTGGCTGTTGTCACTGCTACTACTTCCCAAATGACCTTGACTAAAACCCACTTAGTCAACTTTCCAATAGCCATGATGATATTTGGTCTTGGAGTTGCTAGTGGGAAGTGGTCCAACAACATCTATGGATACAGTATTCCAAGTAAATTTTGGGCCAAACGAGCTAGTAAGATGTTCTCTTTCAGAACAGCTTTTCGCCTTGGCATTAAGTGCAACACTCCAGTGTCACTTGAAATCAAAGTGCATCGACTTCCAGTGTAATACCTTTTCAAATGCTCCTTTGTTTTCTTAAATCCAAAATATCTTATGGCTTTATGAGCAGTCATTATTAGATCCATTTGTGCCGAAGGTCTAATAAAAATAATCTTCTTTCCCTCAACCACTTTGTACAATGTTCCATTTTGACCAAAGTGTCCTTTAATAGATCAATGAGAAATTTTTGGACTGATTTGGGCTCGTCTTGGAATTTCCAAATGATCATTTTTAAAAAATCATCTGCGGCCAAACTGAAAATGGCAATTGTAGGTAGATGAGATAAACAGTCAGCAATTTGGTACTTCACTCCTGCATGATGTTTGATCATGTAATTATAGGCTTAAAGCTTCAATGACCACAGTGCTAATCAGCCCTCTGGCTCCTTAAATTTGATCAGCCATCTTAGATACAAATAATCTGTTATGACTGTAAAGTGAATGCCGTGCAGATAAACCCAAATTTGCTTATAGGCATATATGACCGCCAATTAGTCCAAATCTGTCACTGTGTAGTTCCACCCATGGACGTTTAAAGTTTGACTAGAAAAGGCTATTGGATATTCCTTGCCAATTCCCCTATATGAGACAACACTGCTCTGAATGCCATGAGCAAGGCATCAGTTTAAAAAAAAACTTGCACTCAAAGACTGGGTATTGAAGAACTGGGATTGTTGTTAGGGCTGATTGAAGCTGATCAGATTTTTTAACAGGCCTGATTCCAGTCAAATATGACCTTGTCCTTAAGAAGATGAAACAACAGTTCTTCAATTCATGCAAAATTGGCAATAAAATTGGCGATAATAACCAATCATGCCCAGGAAAACTTGTATATCACTTTTGGATTCAGGCCATTTCATCTTTGATATTGCATCTAGTTTGGACGGCTGAGGTCAGAGTCCTTCTTTGTTTATAGAAAACCCAAGATATTACAATTGGTCTTTTAGAAATTGGCACTTCCTGTGTTTGATTTTCAAGTTAGCAGCTTCTAATCTCTTAAAGACTTCCTTTAAATGTTCCAAAAATTGCTGAAGGTGCGTCTGAAGATGGTTATGTCATTTAAGTAAACTAACAGACAAAACAACACTAATTCTCCCAGGATTGTGTTCATCGCTCTTTGAAACGTAGTTGGGGCATTACATAGCCCTTGTGGAATTCTTGTCAGCTCTAATAGGTCTACTTTGTTTATAATGGCACATTTTTGTTCTCTTCTTCAGGAATATTGATCTGGCAGTATCAATTATTAGTTTTATAGCAAAGAAGAACTTTATGCCTCCAAGTCAATCTAAGGCGTCGTCAATCTGTGGAAGGGGATAAGAATTATTCGTGATGTTTTTTGCTTTTGATAGTCAATGACAACCCAATTGCTCCCTTCTTCTTTTTTACTATTAAAATTAGGGCAGCCCAAGGGCTCTTTGATGAGGCCAACATTCCAAGATCCAGGATCTCTTTGATCTCTTTTAAAACAAATTCCTCAGCTGCTTTTGAGCATCTAGTTGGGAATAACTGGATGGGGCCATGGTCACCATATTTTCTAGTATGTATCGAATTCCTAGCACAACCTAAGTCAATATCTTCCTTTGCAAATTTTTTTAATATCTCAGAAATAAATTCTGAACTTGAGCCTTTTCTGGGTCGGTCATGTTCCCTAATTTGTCCATAGGGATAACATTATTGATACCCTGGTCCCTTCATTAAGAAAGTCCTATCTCATCTAGGGTCTTAAATTAATGAAAGGTCTGAATTTCTGTAGTCATGAATACATGCAGGTAGGCAATAACTTGATGCCTCTTTATATCAATGGGCTGAATCTATAGGTTTGTTCATAAGATGTGAATCATCTTGTGTCCTATAATATCTATACTAGGTGTAATATTCAGCTCTAATCAGGATCTAGATTATGTTTAAAATTTTACCATAGAGTCCCTCTGGAACTTTAATAGTCAGTCGGTAGGGACAACTACTTGAGTTATAGGCAGCACAGTAAATTGCTTATTTGAGCGTAATGGGATTCCTTTTTGATTCATGAATATGCATTGAAAGGCCTTAATCTTTAAGCGTGATTTTTTGTACTCAATTAAGACTATTCCATCCTTGTAGGCCAGGTTGAAAATATATTTGGTTGTTTCTTTTTGGCCTTTCTGCTTTCGTTATAGTATAGCAGGATGCTCTGCACCAAGATGGTGAGCGTATTTTCATTGTGATTTGTGACAACACCAAAGCTTCTAAAGATATCAGTTTTGATCAAAATGTTGTAGTGTGTATTTGGCAATACTATGGCTGCTGCATTCACTACAATGGATCCAAAACGTAATGGTGACACGCTGTAATCCTAAGCAACTTAGTGTTGTGGGCTCATGTCATTCCATACTCTTGACAGTGGGCAACATCAGGCGCAAGCTTCAGCTTCTTGACTAGTTTGGTGCTGACAATGTTAATAGCTGCCCCACTATCAATGATGACCTGAACCCAAACCTTATTCACCGAAATATCTACATATGTAAATTCAGAGTAGGTATCATAATCTTTTATTAAGTTACTATTGGGGTGGTTGTTTGGTTCCAAGTGGGACTTCAGACTTGAGCATAACTCTGGAAAATTCTCTGCTAAAGTCTTCATTAGAATGGCCACTTAAACGTCATGTAGTGAGGGCAGATTGGATGAACATATAGGTTGGCCATTTAACCTTTGATTGATGACCTGTTTGGCATAGGGCTTTGATACTTTGGCCCTAGCTTCTTCAGTGACTTCTAGCTGCTTTTAATTTTTTTGCTTTGTCTCAGGTGGTAACCATATATAACATTGTCAGCCACAATGTGGTGCATGCTGTCTCCGGCCACTTCATCAGCCAAAAACAGCTTGCCTGGGTTGGGTTGAATGTGTGTAAGGACATTAAGGAGGTAGAGCATTCCGCCTCTACTCCATCTGCTCTTTTCACGCCTATTCTTCATTATTAACCTTCAGGGCCACATTCACCCCCAGGTCTTTTTAATTGCCCGTCTGTAGCACTGGCTAGCAAAGTGTCCCTTTCATCCACGATTTTGACTTGTAATTGGCCCTGATTGCTGATCGGTTTTCTGTTTCAAGGAATGATTGTTCTTTTATTGATTGTTCAAAATGGTATTTTTGGTCCCAAACAATCTAATTTTCAACTAGTCTCTGGGTCTATTAGGGGCGTCAAAGATTTTTTCGCACTGTCAAAATAGTCAGTGAATTTTCAAAGCTCCCATGGTTCAATTAAAGGCTGGTATCATAACATTCTGCAAGTCATAGTATGGTTTGACAGCATTTTCCATGGCAATTTTTGCGTTAAATTCGTCTATAGCATTAGATCCATGTAGGACATGAGCCTCATGGTAGAACCTATCCAAAAGTCTCTGATGGACTCTTTCCTCTGGGTTTCAATATTGAGCAGATCTGTTTTTTGGGCCAATAGCTAATTAGGCCCTCCAAATTTCCTTATTACTGCATTTTTAAAATTTAAATAGGACCAGTCATCACCTAGATAGGGCATACAAGGTCAACACTATGAGATTCAGGAAATTGATGAGAGCTTTTGACTTTAAAATGATTGTATCCTCCTTGCATAGCTTTTTTGAAAAATTTTAGAAATGAATGTACATTTTCATCTCTGTCAAACCTTGGCAAGTTTAAGGACTTTAATTCGTCACTCCCAGAATCAGCTATAGGATTTGCACTTTGTCTGGAGTTTAACGTCTTGGGGAATCCTCTTTTAGAATCAGCCCACATTTGCAGTAAGCGTTATTAAGAATTGGGATAGAAGCCAAAATTTTGGGCATAGAACAAACATCTGAAATATCAGTTTCTCATCCTCTTGACCATTAAAGACTTTGCTTCGTGAAATTGTTCCAAACTGCTATATTTGGAACCCTGAATTCAGGCCTTGGGTAGTTTCTCTAGTTGTTTTCTGCCCAAATATCTAGAGGTTCTAATAACCTCTCCCCCTTGAGGACTGGTTAAACAATAGCAACTTTTACCCTTGATGGAATCAATTTCCATCTTAAGGCTCTCACGTTATTTACTAAATGTAAATTGAGAAGGCAATAAATACTGAATATGTTTGGTCAGATCAGCAACATGATCATTCATTGCTGATAGCTGAGTTTGGAGCTCTTGCTTCTCCTTAACAAGTTTGACGTTCTTAGCTTGCACCGATAACACTGTTGACCGGAGTCTCAAGAATTTTTCAAGTTTTTAAGAGAATTCCACATCATAATTCAGCCCTACTGGCATTGCTACCAGATTTTCAACGCCCTTTTGTAAAATTCCCAGCTCAGTTTGGGCATATTCTAAGAGCTAAATCTGCTATGCTTTAAAATCTAGATGATTCTGTGAGCAAAAGTGGCATCTTTGGTCAGACGTTTGGTCTGAGAAGACAGAAACTTAGAATAATTTTCCAATGTCTGGCAGCATTTATTAATAATATAGACCAACTCACTGATTAGTTCATGGTGAGTGAGAACTTTGACTGCAATTATAGGAACATTAACATTTAAATGTTCTTCCAAAGTATTCAATCTTCTATGGGCATCGTTGACATATTCTGTATTGTTAATGATGGCCTTTCTGACTTCGTTGGAGCTGGAATTTAGCTTATCCAGTAGGTTAGATCAGGAAGATCACTCTTTCTCTTGAACTCTGTATAATTCTGTAAGCTCTAGATTCTGCTAAGCCAGAATCTTTTATGTGTGCTTAACAGGTGATTGTACAAAACTGACCAAGAACTCATTGGCTGCATGTGTACTAGTGAGGCGTTTGGCCAGAGTTGCCATTTTTGCCTCTTGGTATCGCATGCACATCTCCATATTGAAGGACTGATCCTTCAGGTAATAAAACAGATCAAAGTATGGGTTCACTTGAGATGTACCAACTCTGTACCCATGAAAGAGGATCTCCGTCATCTCCTTCACACTGTCTGAGGTGAATTTGATAGGACCTGTTGAGTCCACATACCCTCCTCCGCTGTGATGATATCTAAGGAGTACAAAGTACTATCCTTAGTGTTTTGGCGAGCAGTGTTAAAGTGCTCAGTGATTTCTTGGTCACTGGTTTTAATATCATTTTCATCTCTTCTGGCAGCTTCTGCCTGGTATCTGGATTGATTATCCATATTAAGTGTGTAATATAATTTTTAGTGAGCACAACTTATTAAGCTTTTAAATATTTATTCGCTTATTTAATGTACCTCTTCTTTGATAGTCAAGAAGAGTTTCAGCTGATATATCCTCGATTCAGCTATGTGTCTTATGGTATTTCTAACCGTTTTGAAGCTCACAAGGCTAAAACAATAAAATTTAATACTTTTGGTCTCTTATGGGTATTCTCTCTTTATCTAACCAGGAACTCTCCTGATGCAGGTACTAATGACAAGCTCCCCTTAACGCTTGTCTACACTTCTTATTATGAAGATAGAATTAATAGAAGACTATATAATTCGGAAAAGATGATTATAGGATAGATGATGTTTTTATTACAAGGTCAGGCGCCGGTATTTTTATACCTCTAGGACATCTCCTGGCCATACTCATGTATAGATGAGTTTATTAAAGTTCATGTTAATCTGCTATGGATTATGGCAGTGTTTATTATAAAACCCAAGATAATTTGGCTCTTGAATTAACCTAATTACAATTGTTTCAGCCTGATTGAAGGCACTACTACTCTTGTAATGAAGAAGATTTTAGCCATATTATTAGCACCTCAGTGATGTATATTTGCTTTTTCCAACCAGCCTGATCACGTTTAGTCATACATCTGAAGAAATATAATTAATGGGGTGAAAGAATATATGAAAGTTAAATAATGAAACACCCCTAATTGGGACGTCAGCAGGCCCCTTGATGATAATATGTACTTCTTAATTGGGCCATCCATGTGCAAGTACTATCGTTTTAATTACAAAGATCAACATACATAAAATTCAATATTCTAATATTTTTGATTGCATTAAAATTAAAAGTGCAATTAAGTTTGAGCTGTAAACCCACTTGATTCAACCAAGTAGGGACCATAATCAGCTATGATAATACTTTATCATAGCTGTTTCAAGCTATAGTAATCAAGTTGTTTAACTGCAATAAAGGCGGTTCTGAGATGAATCTGATTTAACAGATTATGCAGATGAATTAGGAAGGATCAAAGGATTCATTAATGGGAGTAATCTATCAGCAATAATGGTTTTCTCAAAGGGTTTACTTTTTGAGACAAACATTAAAATCTAACAGTGTTATTATCATTTAAGGTCTGGAAAGCCTGTTTTACCCAGGTCAGGGTTTATATGACACTTCGTCATTTAAAAAATCTACTCAGGTGGATCCTCCAATTCATTGGTCCCTGTATTCCTCCATACTGGCTTCATTTCTTAAGGCCTTCCTCCAAAAGTCCAGTTTCAACTCATCACGATTCTGCTAATATGCTCGTTTCTTTGTAGCGCCTTGGGACTACTCATGGTGGACACAATTTCAACCCAAGTTGGTCCTATCAATAACATAAGGGAACTCTACCAGATTGTTTTTGATTTTGAAAATTAAAAGTGATATTCAATATATTTTTTTGCATTTTTATTTTTTATATATTTTATTCTTTATGATTTTTTATCTTAAATTATTTTTTGTTTTTGTTTCTTATGTTGTTTTTCTCCTTTTTGCAATGGTATTTAACTATAAGTAGGTTCAGAGGTCCATCTTTTTGTTTCCCCTACTCTGGCTAAGCAGTTCATTTTTTAATTAGATAGCTATTTTGGTTCAAAGGTCTAATTTAAGACTTGAACAACTACAATGGTTCAGCTGTCCCCTCCTGTGACCTGAATAAAACCAGGATTAACTTTTTAACTAGTAGTTTCAGTGATCCTTCAGGAATATTGCAGCTTATTATTCTCCTTGATCTAATACTATAGATTTTCATATGTACCCAGTTCACTATACAACCATCCGCAATGTCCTTAATCATATAGGCATCAGTTGCTGACTTGGAAATTACCTCAAACAGACCTGAACACAAAGCGTCCATCTTATTTCTTCTCTCAAAACCATGGGTATCACAATAGGCTACCCTATTCCCCAATGGTACTCTTGTACTGCTGGTCAGTTCTTGTCACTCATAATCTTCACTTAATTATCTTTTCAAGTTGGTATCAAATGCCTGCAACTGCAGATTGATCATAATACTTTCCAGTCAGTTCAAGTATTGATCAGTACTCATCCCTGATGCTGGTTTTATGGCAGAAAACAAAATTGGCGGTAATACTACCCTTCATCCATATAGTAGTTTAAACGGCGTTTCATTGTCACTGTATGAAGACTGATATTGTAGGCAAAGGTAACTGAACTTAAGTAAGTACCCAGGTGGAGGTTTTCACCGCAATAATTATCTTAGCATCACAGCTAGTGTTCCATTAAAATGTTTTACCATTTGATTTTTTTCTGGATGATATATAATGGATACCACTCCTCTGATCCCCATCAATTTGTTCAGCCTCAGGATTGCATAGGAGGTGAAATTGGTTTCAATGTCACTCAATAAAACTTTCAGGTATTCATGCTGGCACATTACTTGATCAAAAATGAATCTCGCTGTGCTTTTAGAATCTACTCTTCTCAAGGCTTTGGTTTATATCCATCTAGTCAGATAGTCTATTACCACTATGATATACCTTCGCTTCTCCAGTACTGATAGTCAGGGGTCCCATCACATCTATTGACATCACGTACCACGTGAACCCAGGGCATACTATATGGCATCTGCTATATTCTTATAAGGCTTGTAGAGTTGGCATTCCACACAACAGGTCAAGTAGTCAGTGACATCATAATTGATCAATTCCCAGTAGTAAACTGGCAAATATGGGTCATGGTTTTTTTAGGCCACCTTGTCTGACAACTTTGTGTGCAGCTCAGATAAGTTACACGTAATCTGATGGCTTTGGGAGTACAAACAGTTTTCATAAATCAATATGTATGATTTTCCATTCTTCATCTCAGTGTTTTCCATCGCTTTCTTTAGGGCCACTTGAATTTCTTTAGCTCAATCCCAATATTGCCTTCAATCATCCTCTGGAATAACTCATCCACTTGATGATAGACAACTTGGACAGTAGCAACCTTGATAATCTATCAGCATTCTGATGTGCTGCTCCAGCTTGATGTATTATCCTGATATTGTAATCTTGTAATTATAAATCCTAGCAGGCCAATCGCCCTTCTGGTTCCTTCAGATTATGGAGCCAGCGTAAAGATGAGTATTTGTCACCACTTTAAAGTGTGTTCCTTGGGTATACGCTCATAATTGCTTGAATTTATAGATCACTGTGATTAATTTGCGCTCTTTCATTGTATAAATTTTTTTCTGCTATTATTAGTGTTCTGCTCACATAGGCCGATAGTTGTTCTTCCCCATAGTCATCCACTTGACTCAAAATTAAACCTGATCGCCATTAATGAAGAATAAGTTTATATGATAACTTCCAATCAATAATTTGGGTATTTTAAGACATGACTGGTCATCAAATATCGGCATAACTCATTGAACAATTAATGTGCCTCATCATTCCACATTAATCCTTTTTTCAGATCCTTAAAGAAATGGTATAATGTCTCTGCAATTCTGGAAAAATCATTTATGTATCAGCTATAGTAGCTGACTATCCCAAAAAACACGGATTTCTTAAACACAATTTGGGATTGACATCTGTTCTATAGCCATAATCTTCTGCAGCTTGGGTTGCAGCCCGCTTGAGTTTATCACAAACCCCAAGTACTCACATTCTTTCTTGAAGAAATGACATTTTCTCATCTTGATCTTCAAGTTAACCATCGCCAGGCACTTGAACACTTCTTCCTAAGTGCTTTATAGTTCATGAAGTTCATGCTGAATACATTGATATCATCCAGATATACTAAAGCGCAAAATAGCTTCAAATCACTTAGGATAGATTCTATTGCTCTCTGGAATGTCACCGGCACATTACACAGCCTTGGGGCATTTGGGTCAGCTGGTACAGTTCTTGTGCTGTAATTATCTCACATTTTTATTGATCTCCCTTTGGCAATTCAACTTGCTAATATCTCAAAATCAAGTCCATCACTAAAAAGTAAATGGAATACCCTAGAAGTTTTAGTATTCCATTTATCCTCAGCAGTGGATTAGTATCCTTAGTGATTTTTTTAATCAGCAATATTCACACAACTAATTTGATCCATCCTTCTTTTTTACAGTTATAATTGACTCACGCATAGATTCAACAATGGAACAAGGAGCTCATGCTAAACTAGCTTGCTGATTTCTTTAAAGACCACAGCTTTAGCAGCCCTAGACCATCTGACAGGTCTCATCCTTATTGTCAGATATTCCCCAGCTTTGACCTTATGGATCACATTTTAGCGCATTCCCATACATGGTCATCTTGGGACAATATCACTGATATATCTTAAATAATTGGAGCTCATCTTCTTGTTGCTGCTCAGATAATTCAGTCAGCCGTTTTCAATTGACCAAAATGTTACCTATATTTAAAAATCCACAAGTAATCCCATCTCAGTTAATGATACAAAGTCATGGAATTTACTGTTCTCTGCTGCTTGGTTTAAATGTAGAAATGCAATGACTTGATTTTTCTATATCTTCATTAGTTTTTCTCTCAGATTAGCTAGCAGCACACTTATTTCTCCATGTCCCAGAATAGAATTTCTGGCGCTACCCATGGCTCAACTCTCAATTTTCTCCATGGGCTGATAACTTCTATACATATAATTGCTCTGGGTTTTCAAGTATTAACCCTGTGTTAATGATTATCTGCGTTCCCAGTGGTATATTGTTCATCGTTTTCATTCTCAATGGTATCCAACGATTTTTTAAGATCTTCTTCGGCATTTTTCTCCATTCTCATCCAACCAACTTGCACTATATGGGGATGATGCTAACATTGTAAATCAAGTTTATATTATTTCTCATCTTTGTCAACAATAAATCTCCTTCACAATGATAATCAAGGGCATGGTTTTCCCAAAGTTGTCGGTGTATTTTCTTAAAAATCACATTTCACTCTATTTCTCAGGAATTCTTTTCCAATAAGTATGTCATAATTCTGATTAGCCAGTGCTATGGCAGGAGCCAATACCACAAGCAATCTGAACTGAAGTCTCAGCGCACTGTAGGCTCCACAGGATATTTTATTTGTTATGACCATTCCATATTCTTTCTGGTGTTATAATATAACAAAATCTTCATTTGTTTCACCAATTTGTCAAAATGATATTGATGGGTGCTCCACTTTCAATTATCTCCTGTAATGTCACTCAGTTGACTATGATATCCACATGGGTATACTCAGAGTATTATATGCTATTGATTTGGATAACACAAGATAGAAAATCTTAGACTTTTAAACAAATTGGGATCAAAAGTAGTTAAGTTATAAGTAGTGCTCAGCCATGTTGAATTCCTTGGTATACTCAGAGTATTGTAATAAAGTATCTACTGAGTGAATAGCAGAATAATTCTCCTAATTGAGTATGAATTAGTTGCATGGATAGATCAGTGAAAAATTCCTTGATCACGCTAATTGGGAGAGATACATTCGCCTCATCTAATTTTGTCTTAAGTAATTCCTCCAGATTCTCAGTGAATCTAATATTGTCCTTTAGCTGACAAGCATTTGGATATGCCACTTTTTTCACATTTTTAATCATTCCCTTTGCTTTGGCTCAGTCAATGGCTTTCATTCCCAAATTAACAACATGATAGAGTGTGTCATTTGTTTCATCAAAAAGTCAAAAAGTATCTATAATGTCATTCAATATATAAGGAGTTTAGGTTTGTATGCGGTGCTAAATTATTCCTTGTTTAGACTGCGGGCTCCTTTCCTGAATATTGACTAATTTCTTCACTTTCACCTGGACTAGGGTAACTTGTTCCTTGGGTTTCTTGCTCCAACATTGAGTATTGAAATGTTCAAATACCCACATTGGTGGCAGTAACCTTGTGTCTTAACCACTCTTTTTTGTACTTTGGGCTTGTCTTCCATCACAAATTGATTATGTTGTTCTTTAATAGGCTCAGAAAGTTTTACTGTAGAAGTTTTTTACAGTAATAGCCTTGAAAATTCAATTATTAGCTTCAAAATTAGCTCCTAACATTTTCATATGATCCATCATCTGGAATGTGGACATCTGTGTCACTAGCACTGAAGCCACTTTACGATGCAGATTATAATAGGGCCAAAGCGCCACTTGCATCATGCTTTATGCATTAAAATCTGATATCACTTTTGCACCAGCAAGGATCTGTGATTCCTGGTAGAATCAGTCTGCAAAAGCTGATAGAGTCTCATCCTTTTGGAATTGAATAACCATAAATTTCTGCTTGTGATTAGAAATCTGCGTAAAGCTTCTAGATTCTATCATAATGGCTTTCTTGGCCTCATTATAGTACCAATTGTCCCTGTTCAGATGGGGTATCACCAGATTCTAAAAATTGTTGTTCAGGCAGTTCATTATGGGCATGCCTTTTGTCAGTCACTTAATATAAACATTGTCATATTGAATAATCATAAAATCCAGAGGCGTTGTTATTATGGAACGTGGGTAATTTCAGTATACTCTGAAATTCATCTGTGGCTCCGCTGGCAGGGAATTCTAGCCCAATGACTTGATTGGCCAAAGTTTAACTCAGGTGGCATTTTCAAAAAAAAAATTAAACAATCCACCCATATTTCTTGATGGTTGAATCTTCCCAACTGAAGTTTCATACATGTTGTTGGCTTCTTCTGCCTCCATTTACACGCAATCACGTTTGTGATTCTCCAGTTCCTCTATGCATATTAATAGTCACACTATATCTTTTATAATCCATCATAAGCGTTCTTGTCCACTTCTCGCTAGCCTTATGGGATAATATCTCTTAATTAATTCACCCTCCTTACACTTCAAGAAATTAAATTTCTATAAAGGTCATTGTTAGTTTTCCAACTTGCTGACCTCTTCCTCAGCTTTTGTCATCCGTTCCTCCAACATAGTGAAATCGGTCTGTGTGTTAAGTTGAGCGCGTTCTTATAGAAGGTTTTTAGTTCTGTCCAAAGCTTTCATAGTTCCTTCTCATAAGAAATAGTTTATATGATCTTCTTATTAAGTCTGGCTAATAACTCAACTACCCCCTGTAGTGAGCACCAAATGTTAGATTTTTGGGAGCCGTTTACTCTTTTCTGATAGCAACTTGCTTCAGCTCCTTTGATTAACTGCACAAGTTCTTTTGTATGTGCGTTGTCTAATTGTTTAAAGTAGATTGAATTGGGCAGTAATAGTATAAAGACTATTACTCTAGTTGAGCTTCTTCTAGCCAAGATGATTATTAGGTCTTACGCTAACCTGGTGCTTGTCCAAACCTTGAATTCTTATAGAATATCAGTAGGTAATTTTTCCTTCTTCTGTAGAACTTAACCTAGTAGAAAGTTCAGTGGTTCTTCTTCCTTCTCATCATTCAGAGTCCACAGAGATAACGATACAATAGACAAAGAATCTCTTATCCTTTCAAAACTAGTCTCAAGAGCAAAATAGTCTAGATTATCAAAGTACTTAATTGAAAGTATCTTCACTGGTAAATATTTTATCTACGTAGCTTATCTGCTTTATTAAAAAAATCAAGGGAATCTATAAGTGAATTCGGCGTCCAACTCTTCTGTTGGCGCCCAATTGAAAATAGTGGTTGTCGCTGATAAATTAACCCTTCAGGGTCGCACAAAATGTTAATCCCTCTTATTAGTTCTAAGCGGATTCTCCCACCAACTCTCAATGAGACCTTTTCTGGGTTGAAACAAAGACCGTGTCCCAACACCTTCACTCAACCCCATTAAGTCACCATTATTGGGTTAACAACCTTCTTAGATAATGAGACTCTTACCCATAAACAGTAGGTTGCAATACCTAAAAGGTTAACTTGTAAGTTGCTTTATCACAGGCAGAATCACACACATAGCAACTCATTAACATTTTAGTCAATCAGCAAATAATTAATCAAATCCTACAAGTTAATAAAGTTATTAATAATAAAATTGACAACCTAATCGCTTGTTTATTGTCAGGGATCACACCTGATAAACAATTAGTGATCCATTGGATCAAAACCTGGAAAATTACTAAATATTCATTCAGGATAATACTCTGGACAATAGTTAATGTAGGTAATCAATAACTCCTACTTAATAGCAGGATGAACCACCTAGTGGACAAGCTGATAAATTATAAAAGCTTAAGCTGGATAGTGTAGGCATATCAAAATCCCAACTATCCCTCAGGTCATACTTCTGCATCAAAACATCTATGATAAGATTTTTCCTGCTTATAATAATTGTCACTCTAATACTTAAGATATTTTATCTTATACATATTTTTATTTGGTCAAATGTTCAATGAGTCGTCTAAAGGTATAAAAATTGGAAGATATTTGCCTTGTTAAAAGCAATCTGTATGTGTTTTGTTAGTAGCTAAAAGCAATATTGAATTTATTTGAGGCAAGCTGACCAGGGGATGGACATTACTGAAACTAAAAATATACTACTAAAAAAACGTAGCTATTTGGTTCAAACAAAACGCCCTAATGAGCATATTGAGTGAAATGCTTCTAAACCAACCAACCAGGTGGGCAGCGGAAGCCGCTTATCCTTTCATGGTGGAAGGGGAGGGGGGTTGGGGGCTTGTCTTTGGCAGCCTCTTTGGCAGCAGCTTCTTCCTCCCATAGTAGAGTGTGTGTCACGGCCATCAGTAATGGCGTTGGGGTGTCTGCAGTATGTGGTTTAATATCTCTAATAATTGGAATTTCATGGAAATTGCTACTAGGTAAATGGCACTGAGATATTTGGGTAAAGCTTTTTCAGCTTTAATTTGGGCATCTGGGAGTTGAACAAACGTGGCAATGTTGGTTCAGGTTATTTTTGCTTTTGGACTGTGTGCTATAGTTGCCACATTCTGTATAGCATCATTTACATTTTTGTAATACTGGTTCACCTTTATTTTACTTTTTGGAGTTAGTGTTGCGGGAATAACAGGAGGTGGAATTCCTCCTTTGAGTATTGCTACTGATTTAGCGACAGCTTTACGCAGGGGATGACAATCTGGTGTTGCAGCTGCTTCAACTGCAAGTTGGTGATCACTGCAAAACGATTTGGTGTTTGGCTGTGAGGTATATAGTTGAGGGGGGTATCTGGCGTCCCATTCTGCATTAACAAACCGCTCAATTTGCAGAGATGGTTCTTCAATGAACTTACCTGATTTGTCAATTTCAGCCAATAATTCCCATGGGTTTTGTTTGAATTGGATTGGGGAATCAGCGTACAGTTGAGGTTTGTTTGATTCATTTGTGGAAGAATGGGATTGAACTGGGATCTAATCCAATGCTTGATTGGAGGAATTAACTATGGCATTGGGGTGAGGAGGAGGCTGATTGGTGGCTGAAGGTGTAGCTGCAGCAACAGGCTTTTGGGGTGGAGGAGGTAGGATTGTGCCCCATGCCTGAAATTGTACAGGGTGGGCAGCGGATTGGAGGTTGGTGGATGAGTCATCTGATCCACCTGAAGTGGTTGAGTAGGGGCATTTGCATTTCGAGTGGTCTAACTTGAAACATGATGGACAGATTGTCCACCCGCCCTTGATGTGGGCCCAGAATGAATGGTCAGGCTCTGAGGGAATAATGATGCACGACGGACTTGCCACCACTTTTTTAATAAATTCAGGGCTTATTGTGGCATATGCCTGAGGCCCAGCAAGTCATGTGGCCCCATTTGGGACCACAAATTGTAAGATTGGGTTGGAGCCATAGGCTGCCAAACCGTCCATCAGCTCCTGGTGGAGCACTTCAGGGGGTAGGTGGGTGGGCAGGCCAGAAAACTGGACCACTAAAGTGGTGTCCGCTGGGAGCTAAGTCCAAGTTGTGGGGAGAGGGGTGCCCTGGAATATCAGGGGCACAGTTGCTGCAGTGGCAGCGTCAGCTTTGCATGTGAAGCCAAGGTCAAAATACCCCTTGTAGAGGCGTAAATCAATAAATTTGGCGGGTGTCATCACCGCCTGTGCCATTTTGATAATGGCTTGGTCATGGTATGGGAATAGTTTCCCATATTTGACCCTTAGGCCATTGTGAATGTTGCTCTGGGGGAGCACTAGGGGGCAGCGTGGTACCGCTTGGGTATGAGCAAGGTGGGCGTCTAGGTCATTGGGTGGAATGAATCAGCCCATAGGTTTGGAATGACTGAGTGAACCAGTCCTAGCGCGTTTTCCTGCCAGATGGAAAATTCTGGGGGGAGTTTCGCCGCTGCCCCACGCTGGAGCAGCTGGTGGAGAATCCAATGACATTGGAGCAAAACTAATACAGGCGAATTTGATTTGTTTTATAAATTCGTGTAATTTGGCATATAAAGTTACACTGAGCGGAAATAGAGTTTTAGCTTTAAGCAATATGTTAAGTTAAAACTAAATAGAAATGCAGGCTTTGAGTTATAAACTATAGGTATATTGTAAACTGATATCAAGTAGGTATGGTTGGTAATAAGAAATTTTAAAAATCTTAGATAGAATTCCGTCATTCTATAAAAGAATTTAGGTGAATACATATTATAAATAAATATAAAAAGTATCTTCATTTTATAAGTTTGCATCATAAAGTATAACTAGTATTTAACTAGAGTAAAACTGCTTAAGTGTTATGTTCATTTAGCATAATTACCTTGTGATTAATCCATCAAGCAATAATATTCTAGAGATGAGTAAAGAGTTATAAAGACATGTTAGTACCATCTAGTACTAAAAAATGACATGTTAGTAAATAGTTGTTGGACAATTGCCCTCTCAGCTTTGGTAGAAGAATTTTTAGTGAAGATAGTCTTAATATATCAAATATGAAATTGCCTAATAATTGGAAAATGGATTTAACTTGGAGTAAATGTTTTACTCCTCACCTTCCATTAACCAAGGCAGATTGAGTAGCCCTGGTCTCTCTGACCCTCAGCGAAATGCACCACCTGAGTTGTTGGGTCAACTAAGCACTATCACAATTCAGTGATTTTTACTACCAAAAAACCACCCCTTTTATAGGATTAATGGGGGTCATGAGGGGGAAGAAATTTTAACCGCCAATCACAAGCCAAAGTTGGTGTAGATCAGCCATCAAAAGCTTAATTTTAAAATTAATGATTGGGTGCGATATATTAAATATTTGCCTCATGGTTCTATTCTACCTGTAGTGGACCAATCATATAGGGTTAAGCCCAGATGAGGTGAAGAGAAATTATAGAGTGCTGAATTGGCCAAATCATAAAAACGTCTAAGCCTCAATGCCGCATATAATGAGTTTAATCTAATTTCACTATTAGCCTTTGATGACACTAAATACTAGGGGAAGGCATTTAATAAAGTATCATTTTTCACACCCAAGCTGCAACTTGGAGAAATTATAAATATTATTAATAGTTATACACTGTGCAATTCTACTCATTCAGTTGGCAAAAATAAAATAAAACAAATTGTTTGTGTAATTTCTGCTAAATTTCAGCACCTATAAGCATTACCTAGTAGGATTTCCACAAAGTGAGGTTCACTACAGAGCCCTGTACACCACCAATATTTCAACTAAAAATGGAGGCCGCCAAAGTGAGTAACCCTCCTGCCCTTCCCTTTTAAATGAATCAAGTCTAGTTGCCCTTGAAAATAACTATCTAGCGCTTTATCATGTCTTAAAAGAGCTTGAACATCGCTCCTTAAAAATCCTTATAAATAATAGTTCACCCCTGATGAGGAGAGCATTTCTTTGTTTGTGTATGCCTATCAATCTGTAATGCAAGGCACGTCTGAAAAACAGAAAATTAAATACACTCTTCCTTGCTTAAGTCGCCTGGCACAAGAGATGATGGTTTCTCATTTAAAGACTCTGACTACCTGGGCAGAAGTTATGGAGGCTCTTAAAAAAAATTTGGTTCCAAGAAGAGTCTAAACAGGGAGAAAAAGGCCATTATGAGCTTTAGCATATATTAAGGCAAACTGGCCTTTGCCTTTGCTGAGCGATTTTACCTCGCTGCCCAGAGGTTATCAACGTCTAACATGCTAACCCTTGATGATGCCATCGCGGCCATGTTAACTAGGTTAGCTTCTCAACCTTCTCTAACAAGGCATATTATCTCAGTGAAGTGAAACTTCAAGAATGTCCATGACATAAAAGAGGCTTTTTTAGACGCTGCTGATTTTCATACCTATGTGTCTACCATTGAAATTGTGGTAAAACCTCAAGTTCTAACCATTGAGGAGTTTCACCTGTAGGACAGTAGGTGGTGGCCCCAACGACTCCATGGGCCCCCATGTACCTATTCACCCTGTGAAACCTGCTCCTTCAGTGCAACTCAAAGCAGATAACACTCCCTCCTGTAGGTCTGAGACTTGTAAGGCAGTTCATGCCATGCTCCCGCACAACTCACTAAAGCCGCTGTGCCTTCCCCTCCAGCCAAGCTGGTAGTCATGATCCCTAAGGGTAACCTCTGCAACAAAGAAGGGTTTGCTGGAAAGACGTATGGTCAGAGGATAGATACCCAACCTTATGTGCCTGAACCCCCTACCTCAATTGCATCATCGCCATTAATTGTGAATACCCCCAGGGACAAATCTGAGGGTGTTACAAAGATGTTGGTTACTACATGCAGGGAGTACCCACTGAAGTGAAGGTCCCTGATTGATTGAACGCTGGAGGATTTGACAAAACCACCATACCTGTAAGTCTCATGGAGTGTCCTTTGGCTCTCAATCAAGCTATCTTTCCATTCCCAAATAAGAAAACACCAAAGAGGATGGTGGTACCCCTCATCACCCAGGGCGATCTCTCCCATGTAGTTGACAAGCAATGGGTGACAGCCCGTCCACTTTGGATCCCACCCCCAATTCCCTCACTCACCTCGGCAGAACTGTTGCAGGGAATTAGTGAAATCTGTGCTAAGATTATCAAACTGAAATTGGTCAGATCTAATTCATGTGACAATTGGGCTGATGGCCAAAATTCAAATGCCTGTAAAAGTATGAAGAATGAGATATTGGCTGGATCGCCCAACAGTTCCAATTTGACCCCTAAATCAGTAGAACAAATATCAGGCGCCATCGACGAGAGTTCAAAGCCCTCTGATAGTAATTTGGGCGTTGCACCCAATGGGCTACTATCAACTGAACGATTGGTTAAACAACTGAGTGCGGGTGGGTTGGCCATCCCAAACCTGTTCCCAACCAAATGGCCCCATCCCTATATGGGATGGCCTTGGGGGATTCCCATCGCTTGTCAGGCTAAACGCCGTTGTACTAACCATCAGAAATGTAATTGACCCCTGGTCCAGACGTTTGAGGTCAAATTGACAGAGACTCGGCCTGCCACCAAAATTTGCAATGTCAGTTTCAAAGATTAAACCCCCCCACTACCAACCAATTTGCCAGTTAGGCCGGATTTGTGGATCCTGATTATGCCTTATCACTACTCAATTGACCACTATTTAATCAGTTGTAAAGCACTGAGAAGATTGTTGGTCGATTTTCTTACTTTATTTCCCAAATAAAATTTTATTAAAACCCCAAATTTTTCTCCTTCCTTTTTGACCACATCCCATATGGCATTTCACTGGTGGTCTGCTGCTCCGCACTCTGGGTGGGCCTTACCAATTCTCTTGGTTACCATGGTTCTCTCCATTGCCAATTGGGCTCAACAAGTCCGAAATTTTTGGCTCTACAACCCTGTTCTCATGACCTTCTGGCAGCAATATACAGGGATCTTATGGCCCTATGTCCGCCAACTACAAGAGAAAATTCCCCTCTCTACCACCCTTGATGAAATGGTTTTAACAACTAAGAATCTTGCAGAAACTATCACAGTAGTTTCCCCCCCCTGTTACTAGAACCCCTGGGTCTGAAGTCTATTCAGTGTGGTTTGCTGTCAGGATACTCCTAACCCTGACATTCCGCCACCATTTCATGGTATCCTATTTCCTGGCTTCATATCAAGTTGTACAGTCGGCAATGTATCTGGCATTCTGGCTTGCTTTCTGGATGCTCACGCATCCTGACTGGCAGGCTGGTCTAAACTTCTTCTGCCGTTTCCATGACAATACCTGAGTAAACATACCTCAGCCAAGTTCAAGGGTTTCCCTTAGTTATTGACACTATCAGAAATTCTGATCAGTTCTTGGATGGCTTGATTTGACCTCTTCAGCAGGTCCATACTATGAAATCCATCCTAGAAAAATACTCTGATACAGCTCAAACTAACATCCACCTTTTGAATCAAGGAAGTCTTGGCTCTATCTCCCAACTTTGGAGGAATACTCAACACGGTGGAAGTGGTCATTAAAAAGTTCAGGTGATGGCCATCCTGGATACTGGTTTTTTTGTGAACTTAATCTCCTTAAAGCTGATGAAAAAGATCAAGATGGCTCCTGACTTGAATACAATCAAAAATTTGGAACTGCAGGCCCATATAACGCTTGAACCATTGGGGTATTCTCTTCCCTTCCCATTCAAATTGGGAAGCTCATCTTATTGGCCCCCGCAGTGACCTTGGACAACAACACCTATGATATGCTCATAGATACCCAGTTTATGATTGATTATTAGGGAATAATCAAAATGAAGCAAGGTTTCCTCTCATTACTCAACTACAAAGTCCCTTTAGTTTTATTTATA
>JAKSZP010003327.1:0-40865 GCA_022478985.1 Massospora cicadina
GTCTTAAAAGAGGTTCTTTTTTCCCATTTTTTAGATTTTAGTTTAGAGCCAAAAGCTGAGCTGATTATGCTAGAGGAGGTATTTGCATCTACTTAATAAAACACATTCACTGACTGACTGACTTACTAACTTACATCTGAAACCTTCGAGTTTGATAAGTCAATATATTCAGATGAGTGGGTGAGAATTGGCGAATCTTATCGAATCTGAACTTTTCGAGCCTGATGGGTTCAATCTATTTGGTCGAGTGGATGAAGATTAACAAATATCATTGAATAATTCACCAAATTGCTCACCTGAAGCTAATCGAGTCTAATAAGTTTAATCTATCTGGGTGAGTGGGTGAGAATTGGCAAATAAGATCAAATCTGAAATTATCGAGCCTGATAAGTTTAGTTTATTTGGGTGAGTGAGTGAGAATTGGTGAATATTATCTAATAATTCACCAAATTACTCACCTGAAACTCAACAAAAATCAGTATTAGAGTTTAAGTAGATTAAGTAGTTAATAGTACTAAAAAAAGTAAAGATAATCAGTTCACCAGTCACGAGGGAACAGCGAAGCTGTTAATCAATGGATCAACGATACAGTGTCTGGAAAAAAATTAAAAAATGTCTGTTTACAAATAGATCGATTTGATAGGTTCGATTTTGAATGGTTGCATCTGTCTGTTTGATAAGCTCAACTTTAACTATTCGGTTGGTGATTGGTTAACTTTATTAAAGTTCAGCCGTGTAATCATTAAATTGAGTTTCTATCTATATTGTGGGTTTTTGAATCTAAGTGGTTGGTAGTAACCGGGTATAGTTGCGCACACCTATAACCACAAGCTAAGGTGGGGTAAAAATGTTGTAACAGGTTCAAAACCTGTTCTGGCTAGGACGAACATAATTTCCTCTATCCCCTCTTATCTAAATTTAAATTTTAAATTTTATTCGAGGTGGGCCGACCTGGGGACGATACCGCACCGATTAGGGAAGTGAAGAAAATAGGAAAGGAGGATAAAACCCGGAAAACCTCCATGCGCGGCATATGATAGGCCAGGAACTCCATGGACCGCCTTTGCTATTCGCTATCTCGGTTCGGGGCATTGGTGCGCAAAACTAGCAGTCAAAATCGTCCGTCCCCTACCCAAAGTCCATTACCGGGATCGAACTCGGGAGGCAGTGGTAGAGGGTCTATACTCTACCACTGGGATATCCTCCCTTCTCTATCCCCTCTTATCATTAATTAATTAATTAATTAATGATATGGAGTTAAAAAGGAAGATTTGGGTGGTTTTCATGCAGGGTGGTTCCTGCTACTACTGAATCTTTTTTAAAAGAAAGAAAAGAAAGTGGTTGGTAGTAATAAATTGATTGATTCAAATCAATTCAACTAATATTATTAATACTATACTATACTAATATACTAATACTAATTACTAATACTCTAATGTAATAATCATACTTAAAATGTGTGTGGCTTATAGCTTATAACTTAAATTTATATAACAATGCATTTAAATTTATTACGAGGCGCGCCGACCAGGGGAATAACAATACATTTAGTAATAGTAACTTTTAATAAAATAATTTTTTACTACTTCAAATACTACATTGAATAAATAAAATATAATAATTTTTATTTGAGTTTAATTTTCTATATTTATTATAAATAAAACTTTATTTTACACTAATCAAGTTTTGTATACCTAGAACAGTCAAATATTGTTTATCAAGAATAATACTTATTCTACACCTTTATAATACCCTTATAATTTAATTACTTATAATTTAATCATTAACATTTTACTTTACTTTGTTTAATACAACAACGCTAATTTTGATGCCATTTCCCTCTCAGCATCTTTATTTTATTTATTACAATGCTAAATAACTATAACTATATAATTATTAATAGATAAGGTAAATAATTCACTGTATCAGCGATCCAGTGCTATACCGCCCCACGAGGGGCTCTAGTCCGAGCGGCTCAAGTGTAGTGCTGCCACAGCTTTTAGGCTGTCAGTGCAAGCTAATAAACCCTAGCAACACCGGGTAACTCCGCTTGTTCTAAATGTTTTATTTTGGTGGGTAGGGCCATTAACGATATTTGGAGCTACCTTTTGATAAATTACAATTTAAACTTTAAAATTTGCGCCCAAATTAAAAACTACGGTACCCCAAGTTTAAGTATTGGCTGGTAATCTTTGGCTGAGCGAAATGAAGAGCTTGACGGGTCAATCAAAAAACAGGGTTTGTACTTTTTGAAATATAAAGCTAAGGCGTACAGAACTGAGGAAAAATCAGGTGGGGGTAAAGAAGGAGGGGTAGGTGGGATGGCAGGGTTGGAGGCGGAAGTGCTCACCGAATACAGAGTAAGGAAAACTTCAAGTGTCACTTCAGAGGAGAGGGTCTTGAGGCGCCTCCCAAAACGGAAGATGCCACGAATTTGGTTGGAGGCAAGTGTCACTTCAGGGGAGAGGGTCTTGCTCACCGAATACATGGGTAAGGAAAACTTCAAGTGTCACTTCAGGGGAGAGGGTCTTGAGGCGCCTCCCAAAACGGAAGATGCCACGAATTTGGTTGGAGGCGGAAATGCTCACCGAATACATGAGTAAGGAAAACTTCAAGTGTCACTTCAGGGGAGAGGGTCTTGAGGCATCTCCCAAAACGGAAGATGCTGCGCAATCTTGGTTGGAGTCGAGGTTGCGAAGGACATCTGAAGGAGATCACAATTTTCTCTAAAATTTCGGGGGGAAGGGGGCAGCCCCAAGTGTTACTAGAGAAGAGGGCGCGTACCCCCCATAGCACGCGCACCGCCGCCCTAATCTCATTCTGGTGAAGAAGGTAGTTGCGGGCGAGGAGGGGCTGGATGGATTGGTAAGATGGCCTCCCACCCGACGAAATCAAAATCAATTTCTAACACCTTTAAGTAACGGTTACCCTCGAGGGCGGAGGCGAGCTCGTTGTAAACGACAGCATCTTGGACTCGGGTACGAGTCAGGATCAGGCGCTGGAGAACCGAATTGCTGGGAAGCTCCCGAGCAAACGCCAGAATCCCCTCGTGCCAATTTCATTATCGCTTAAAGAGAGATGTTCCAGGTTCTTGTTATATTTCAGAGATTCAGCGAGAGCAGAGGCTCCGGTACCCAAAAGAAGGTTTGAGTCGAGGCTTAAGCTCACAAGCGAAGTATTCTTCTTCAACATGTTCCCCAAGATGCGCCCGCTCTCGGAGGAGAGACGATTCATATCCAACTGCACCGATTGAAGGGTCGTATTAGTATCCAACACCCCGCATAGTGCCTCGACGCCGCGATCGCCGATATGATTAAAGGCAAGGTTGAGGTGTCTGAGTCCCCAGTTCTCTTCGAGGCACTCGCAAAGACGGGCGCAACTCGCGGAATTAATTTCATTTCCGGATAGATTGATGCTAACCAAAGCGTGGTTGAAAAGAAACGCTGGTGCAAGGGAGTTGATGCCATTGGCGCGCAACTGATTGCGCGAGAGGTCCAATTCCCTAAGTTCCAAGTTGGCCTGAAGGAGCCGGGCCACATACTGGGAAGCTTCGAAGCCAAAGTAGTTTGCCGAAAGGCCTAGCGCACGGAGCTTCCCCGTGCCTTTCGTCAAAGCTTCGCAACCTTGTCCGGAAAATGCGTTCTGATCGAGGATGAGGGTGGTCGTTTTGGGATTCTGAGCGACGGCGGTAAGGAGGGGGCCGAGATCTTTGTCACAAAGATCACATCGGGTAATACTGACCCACTCTAGAAACGGCGACCTGGAGATCCCTTTGACCAAGGCGCGTACCGTCTCCTTGTCTATATTCAGCATAGTGAGGTTGAGGCGACGGACCCCGAGGCAAGGGCATGAAACCAGAGAGCCAAGGACACGTCCGCGGTCTCCAAAAAGGTTAAGCCATTGAATTGGATGGTTTTGAGGATTGGATTTCTCTCTTCGGTTGAAAAGTAAAGATTGAGCTCGTCCACGTCGCGAGTAGTGATTTGGCCAAGGTTGGCGCTGAGGATGGCGCGCATCGTGGCACCACATCGGAGGCTTAATTTTACCAATTGAGCGCCCTTGGTATCGGTGGAGTACGCGTGCTTGGAAGACTTCACCACTCGCGGGGTACGTAGCTTTGAATAGATGGATGATGGCATTTCTTTAACCCGCCCAAACTTGATACATTTAACTGCCATACCCCACAATCAACATGCCTTAGTTTGATTGGTCCATTTAATTGGTGGAAAGAAACTTCTAAAGCCGGCTAGTAGCCACCACCCCACAATCCTTTCAAGCCTTTTATTGGCTGTGTAGTAACCACCTCCCTGCGGACAAACGAGGCCTTAATTGTGGCAGGTTTTTTTGGGCGCATCAGTTCAAATTTCGTACGTCACATCAGGTTAGATTTTGTAATTAATGACAATAGATTAAATCAGCACCTGTCTCCCACCGAAAGTTCACTAGCTTTAAAACTCCCCCAAGCTTCATTTCCAATCTAGGCGATGGCATCTTGCCGTATTGGGAAAATCTTCCAAAGCACTAGGAATTCCTTATTTGACGATCCATCCATTGATTCAACTTATCCAAAAAAATCCTTAAAACTCCGAACTTTTTGACATGGAATCCATAAGAATATAATGTCTTACCCGGACGTTTCGCGAAAATCGACCGTTATGTTTTAATGTCCTTTCAACATACCACCTCTCACGAACCGCTCAACCAATCCCAGCAAACCAGGTGTCAGGTGATAGAGTCACTCGGCCCCCTTCCACCAATAGTACTGAGAATTTTGACAACTGAATTCAGTCGCCTCTAGGCTTTGTCTGCGTGAGGATGTTTTTGCACCGAAAATTTCTAAATTGCTCCACTAAAACTTAAATATCTCGGGAACTATTTAACCAACCCTTCATTCCTTCCCAAAGCACAAGTCTGCCCATGATTCCATGTCTACCGGTAGTCCCACGACTGCCAGGTTTAATTTTTATATGAACTAGGTGAACCAGCGCCGCCGATTAAAAACTTCAATCATTTTATCGCTTTAAAATGTCAAGTAACAAATAAAAAATTTTATTCCAGAGCGTGCGGCCTGAGAAAAGCTTACAATATCAATATAAAGGCTATCAGAAACTTGCACAGAGATTGAGTGATGGCCTTCACATCAATTCATCTTACTCTATCGATTTTTTTCTAAACTCAGGTTAGGATATGAGCTTAGATTTGCCCAAGTTATTCAACAATAACAATTTAAACAAATCAAAAAGGTACGCGATGATGTGCCTAATGTCATATCAACCCAAAGTTTGCAACAGCAATTGCCACCAAAAAAACTGAGTATCGGATAATTATTGTACCACGTATAGTTTTACATTAACCATTCTCTATGTGGCAATATGTCTGAAAACCATGTGAACAAAAATTACTCATTTACCTAATTTATATTTAACCAATAATTAGGCTGAGGGTTCGATCAATCAGGTCATTATGCCGAGATCAATTTACACTATTAACCTACTGATTAATTGTTATCCGGCTTAATCGCCGGCGAGAGTGTTAAAAAATTTTTGGGAAAAAAAGAACCTCCTTTAAAAAAGCTCTAAAAAGTATGAAATAATCGAGAAATTATGCCTCCTCAATAAAGCCCTTTTTAAAGTTGGCACCATATTACAACCTGATTCAAGAATTTTGCTCACAAATACAAATTATATCTTATGTCTGGATTGGGTCCAAGTGTAAACTATAAGCAACTTAGAATATATAATACTGAGTATATAAATTATAAATATCTATTATAAGTCAGTTAAAATATGGCACCGACTTCAAAAAGGGTTTTATTAAGGAGGCATAATTTCTCAATTATTTGATACTTTTTAGAGCTTTTTTAAAGGAGGTTCTTTTTTTCCCAAAATTTTTTTTGTAAGAAGGTTCTTTTTTCCAAAAAAAAAACCTTTACCCCCATTTCTTCCCCCTCCCAAAAAAATTAGTGCATTTTAAAAGTGGCTCTTTTTCCTACTTTTATTAAATATTACTATCTCTATATATCTTTTTTTGACCCCTTACTATTTCTCTATAAAATTAAAACTTATTGTATATATATTATATATAGTATCTTATAAACAAACATACTAACAATTCATTTGATTAAATTTAGTTGATTTTATTGGTCAAATTATATTAAATTTGCTGATTGCCATCTACAATCATTCATTTTATTAGATTTGGTTGCTTTTATTAGTCAATCTATGGTAAATTTATTGATCACTATCTAAAATAATTCATTTTATCAAATTTAGATGAGTTTATTGGTCAAATTATGAAAAACAATAGCCATCTATAATGATTTAAGCGCATCCCGCTATGATCTCATACTGCCTGAATTTTGAACATACCCCCAGCTATAGGACATTATCAAAAGTGCTTCGAAGCTATCGCTTCACCAATGCCAGAATTAAGTTTATCCGGAGTTGTATTAGTCCCCCAAGTATCCATTGCTTCCGAGTCCATTTTTTTACTTACTAAATTAATGGGCAGATACTTGACCAATACTTACAAAAGTAAAATGAGTCCCAAGTTGGAGCATCCTCTATTTTTTAAGATGATTATCCAAATTGGTCCATTTTTTTCAGAGTTATGCGCGAACAAACAGAAAAAAAGAAAAAAAAACATACAGGTCGAATTGATAACCTTCTTTTCAAAGTCGGTTAATATTATAATTGGCAACTGTCGGCAATTAAAGGTGGTGTGGAAAGTAAAATCGATTCCACTCCACCCCTCCAATGGTAAAGCTTGAATCACTAATTTATATCAATTTACGGGGCCTGAAGCCTAGTATTTTGTATCAATAATTATATTATCTCCTTTGCCCCCACGTCGGTGTAAATATATTCTACTAGGTTTATTATTAATTGGCCCATGGAGTTCCTGACTATCAGAATTGCTGTGCGTGGGGTAAACTTGGATTTATCCTTTCCTAGTAATTTCAATTTCCCTTTTCACCATTATTTGTGCAATTATCCCCAGGTTAACCTGCCTTGAATAAATAAAAAATGATTATTATTCTCAGCTTATCAGTTCTATAAACTGTAAGCCAAGTTTTTAATGAGGCTTGAAGCTGCTAAATTAGTGGAAAAGATGAAGAAGATGGGGTGTATGAATCCAGCTGGTTGGTGCTCGCTGGTGCTATTGCTGCTGGATCCCACAAAAGAATAGATAAATTTAATAAATATAAACTAATAAAAAACTTGGGTTTTTAGAGTTTTTTTATTAATAAAAACAGGGTAAAAAGGAAAAATGATCCCCTTCAATACTCAATCATTCAGTATTTAGAGTATTTGGAGGGTTGAGGGGAATTCGAGGATATGTTTGGAATAGCTTAGCTAGTCCAAATTAGGTAATGTGGGGGATCAGCATATGGGAACTTGGGATACTCACTTCACCTTAACAAAACAATAGAAGGGGAATTATAATTGACCAAAACATACCTGTGAGGTAACAATCATATGAAATTCAGCCAATCCCTGTTTGAGAAATTTTCTTTACCTTGGGGGACCCCCACCAAGCCTATAAAAGGGGGATCCCCACGTAGGTGCATTGGAGGACTTGGTAGTGAGTGGGGGAGTGCCTTTCAATAGTCACTCCAAGGTCCATCAGGTGGCTGGAGTAATCCAACCATTTGATTTTTTGGATATTGCCATGCAGGTTGCAAAATGGTGTTTTACTGATTAACAGGGTTCCATTGTGAATCAGTCCGGGTCTTTTGGATGATTTTTTCAACATTTTCATTAATAATATTATTGAAATCATTCTTAGCAGCATCAAAAAATCACAAGTAGCTAACATTTCACCTTTTTGGCTGAAACTGACCTAAGACATTCTTATTTTTCAGCTGAGAGGGCAAATATCTGACATCACCCCCCTCAAGAATGTTGGGGGAGAATACAGTCAGAGGAATTGGCCATGTATGTGATTGATGGTAATACCTGTAGTTAAAGATTTGAAGGAGTACTCATTTCCTCTTTTGTATGTGATAACAAAGGGACCCTCCCATATTGTTCCAAGCTTACTTCTCTAGGAGTGATATAGTTATGGTAGTATATTACCATAATAGATACTTGGAATGTAGGCAGTGTGGTCCAGAGCTCATTGGCAGTCTGCCCTTCCTTAGTCATCATTTTGACTAAATTAGTCATAGCCTCAGTTTGGAGTTGAATGATGCACTATGCTAATTGGTTCATGACTCTCTCAGGCTCCTAAACTCTAGAGGAGAATACATCTTTTTCTAGAAGAGCAGGAATTCCAGGTTCCCGTCCATACAAGACCCAAAATGGAGACATTTTTTAAGATCTGATGATAGCTAATTTGGTAAGCCCTCAGCGCGCTGTGTAAATAATGATCCTAGTGAAGTGGATCAGAAGAGGTCATTTTTTGTAGAATGGAAACCAAGGTTCCATTAGCTCTCTCTACAGTACCATTGGTAAATGGATTATATGGAGTGGAGAAAAGTTGTTTTACCCCATGGAAGTGGCCTGGATTTTTACTACTCTGGAGGTGAAGTTTTTCCCATTATTATAGAGTAATATTTGAGGACTGCCATGGCAATAGAATATATTCTGATGTAAAAAGGTGGCTGTGGCCTTGGCCATTTAAGCAGAGAGGGCCACAGCTTTCACACATTTAGTGAAATTGTAAGTCCTGGGGAACATCCCCTGGCTGTTGATTGAGCCATTTTTCCATTCCCGGGTAAGAAGACACCAAAGAGGATGGCAGTACCTCTTGTTACTTAGGGAGATCTCACTCATGTAGTAGAAGAGCGGTGGGTAACAGCTCTTCCACTTTGGATCCCACCCCCAGCACCCACACTCACCTTGGCAAAACTGTTATTGGGAATTAGCAAAATCTGCGCCGAGATTGTCAAATTGAAATCAGTCAGATCTAACTTGAGTGGCAATCTGACCAATGCTTGGATCTCAAATAGCCAGAAAGGCATGAAGACTGAGGTATTGGCTGGAACAGCCAATGGTTTCAATTTGATTAAAATGTCGATTGAACATTCCACCTTCCTGCCAAAGTCATTGGGGATCATCCTCAATGGCCAGGCTATAGCATTGGATGCCATTGACGAGGGTTCAAAGTCCCCTGTTGACAATCTGGGCGTTGTGACTGATGTGATGCCACTGACCAAATGAATGGCCCAGTGACCAAGCGTGGGCGGGTTGGGCGTCCCAAACCCATTTCCAACCAAATGGACCCACCCCTATGTGGGGTGACCTTGGGGGATTCCCGTTGCTCGTCGGGCCAAATGCTATCACACCAACTGTCAGAAATGTAGTTGAGCCTCGGTTCAGACGTTCAAGGTTGAACTGACAGCAACTTGGCCCACCGCTGAATTTTTCAATGTTGGTTCCCAAGGAACAAACCCGCCCATTCCTAAATAATTTGCCAGTTAGGTTCAAATTGAGGGTCCTGATCCTGGCTTGTCACTACCCCAATTGACCACTATTTAATCAGTTGCATAGCACTGAGAAGATTGTTGGTTGATTTTCTTCCTTTTCCCTTCAATAAAAAATTTTGCCAAAAAACCAAACAAATTTTATTTATTACTCCTTCTGACTGCATCCCTGATGGCGTTTCCCTGGTGGCCTGTCAGTACATATACTGGATGGGCTTTACCAGTACTTATGGTCACTGTGGCCCCCTCCATCATTAATTAAATTCAGCGAGTCCAATATTTTTGGCTCTATAAACCCATGATCATGAACTTCCAGCAACAGTACATGGGGGTCTTGTGGCCATATGTCCACCAATTGCAGGAGAGAATCCATCTCCTTGCCTCCACGATTGAAATGACCCAATATGCTGATGAACTTATTGAAACTATCTCTGTGATCCCACCCCCTGCAGCAAGGCCCCCCGGGTTGGGAGTGGGCTCATTGTGGTTCATCGTCAGGATCATACTCACTGTTGTGTTACACCAACAATTCGTCATTTCCCAATGCCCAGCTCCATATAACATCATTCAGTCAGCAATGCCTCTGGCATTCTGGATTGCTTTTTGGATGCTTATGCATCCCAACTGGCAGGCTGATCCAAGCTTCTTCTGCCATTTTCATGACAGAAATGGTCAATTTCTATCATGATAAAGTGGTTGCCACTAGTAGTCTGAGGGAGGGGACCTACTACATCTAGACTATTGGTGTGGAAAGGTTGTTGAGGGGTGGCTGGTTGATACTGATATCTAGTCTTGAAGCCAGACTGTTACTTGCAAGTAAGGTAGGCCTCCAAGGCATCAACAATAGCTTTCACCATTCCATCCCAATAAAACTGATCCTTAATCCACTAATAAGTTTTCTTGTCCCCTCCATGACCTAGAGTGGAGTGTGCTTCTAGGATAGCAGTTACATGTTCTGAGGGCCAAAGGTAAGGCAGCCATTTTGTTTCCACCTGCTTATACAACTTCCTATTCTCCACTTTGATGTTATGTGAGTGTCAGGTTAACATTTTATGTATAGGCTCATCCTCATCTTTACAGTCGTTGGAGATCATCAAAAGATCATGTAGCCTCTCCACTTCACTATTATCCAAGTGAAGGACTGGTAGCTGGGTCAACCCATCAACATTTATGTGATAGGTTCCAGAACGGTGTTCTTCTTCATTTCATAAGGCTGGAGCTTTAGAGCCCAGCGAGCTAACCAACCTGTATGGTCTTTCATGTTCTGTAACCATTTTAGAGATGAGTGGTCAGTTACCACAGTGAAGGTAGTTCCATATAGGAAAGGGCAGTAGTGCTTTACAGCTAACAGAACAGCAAGGCACTCTTTCTCCGTTACACTGTAGTTAAGTTCAGACTTAGACAGCATCTTACTAAAATAGGATACAGGATGATCTACACCGTTTTCATCCAAATGGGCTAGGATGGCCCCAACGGCATAGTCTAAAGCGTCAGTGATTAAGATGAAGGGGTTATTATAATCTGGGTGCCGTAGGATATGGCGTTGTTTCAGCAGTTGCTTCAGCGTCTCAAAAGCAGCCTTCTGTTCCGCACCCCACTGAAAAGGAGTGTTTTTGGTCAATAGGCGAACAAGAGGCTCACTGAGTTGGGCAAACTTAGGGATGAACTGATGGTAATATCCCATCATCCCTAGAAATACCTGAATGTCCCTTTAATTTTTAGGGGGAGACATCTTTGAGATCGCTTCAGCCATATCTTGGATTGTTTTAATTCCTTTTGGGAAATGAAATGACCAAGGAAATCAAGTTTCTTTTGAAAGAAAGTACACTTTGAGGGCTTTAACCTAATACTAGACGTGCATAGCCGTTGAAAAACCTCCTTCAGGTGTTCAAGATGTTCATTGAAAGTCTTTGAAAATACCGTAATGTCATTGAGGTAGACGATGATGCAATCTGTCATGGGCGGGGATCCCAGACCCCGTCCGTTTCATCCTGGAAATGCCCACGCGGCGGCATTCCAGGCGGGCAACCTAACTAAACAGACTTAGGCACAGGCGAGGTGAACCTTTTCTCATCAAATCTCGGAAATGCCCATGTGGCAGCAACAAAGTGATGAGGCCAGACTGTCACTAATACAAGGTCCCCTATCACAAACCCAAACCTGAAAATATCAGGCAAGCGAGGCGCAACACCTCAAAAGAACTTTATTTTTATTTTAAAAATAATAAAAGACCAAACCAGAGGGGACCAAGGCCAAGACTTAGAGTTCCAACTTGGAATTCGAGAAGGTCAGGTTCAGCTTTTATAAAGTCGCTTCCAAGGAGCCTCTCCAATTCATTCCTTAAGCCTGCTGAGCTTAAGGAATGGTCGGAGCAGCTCAGCCCAGCCCTCCGAGTCTGACCACCCACTCCACCATACCCAACAATTCCGATTGGTTCAGTTTGAATTAACTGAATGAACCAATTGGAATGTAACATTTAGAAATCCATCCTTTCGGATGATTTCCATTTGTTACATCACCCCCCACTAAAATGGCCCTCTGGGGGCAGAGAGCCGCTGTTTTGGGAGGAAATTGTCAGTGAGAGGTCTTCCTGGGGTGAGTCACCTCGAGCCCCAAGAAGGATCCTCTTGAGGGGAAATGGGGGGACAGAAACTGGAAACTGGGCTGTTGGAGTAAGCCCCAACAGGTAAGGACATTCGTACCCAACACCTGGCTAAATCACCACCTCCCGGAGGCTACTACTAGGAATGGCCTTCCCATCCTGACTGGGAAGGCACTTTCCCAACGATAGCCCCAGAAGGCGCGAAACAGCGCTGGCCATGAGCCATCCCCTTTGCGCTGTCAGGCCTGAGAATGGCCTTCCCATCCTGACCAGGAAGGCGCTTTCCTCAGTCCTGCTGGCAGTAGGGTTGACCCCATGGCGCTGGTGCTGGGGCAAATATCCTCCCCTTTTGGGACTTTCCGGGGTTGAGGGAACCTGCTGGGAACAGGTGCCCTTGGACACAGCCACTGGAATCGGTGGGAACCTGAAATTTGGCAGGCCCTCGAATTCCACTGACGTCACAGGGCTGGCCATCGGTCACTGGGTTGGCCCAGCGCCAGTTTCCTCAACAGCCGGGACAAAACGGAAATCCTCTGAGGGACAGGACCACCTCCAACCAGAAGCAAAATGAAGTTGGAATAATGTCACAGGTGGGGATCCCAGACCCCATCCGTTTCATCCTGGAAATGCCCACGCAGCGGCATTCCAGGCGGACAACCTAACCAAACAGACTTAGGCACAGGTGAGGTGAACCTTTTCTCATCAAATCTCGGAAATGCCCATGTGGCAGCAACAAAGTGATGAGGCTGGACTGTCACTAATACAAGGTCCCCTATCACAAACCCAAACCCAAAAATATCAGGCAAGCGAGGCGCAACACCTCAAAAGAACTTTATTTTTTTTAAAAATAATAAAAGACTGAACTGGAGGGGACCAAGGCCAAGACTTAGAATTCCAACTTGGAATTTGAGAAGGTCAGGTTCGATTTTTATAAAGTCACTTCTGAGGAGCCTCACCAATTCATTCCTTAAGCCTGCTGAGCTTAAGGAATGGTCAGAGCGGCTCAGCCCAGCCCTCTGAGTCTGACCACCCACTCCACCATACCCAACAATTCCGATTGGTTCAGTTTGAATTAACCAAATGAACCAATTGTATGTAATATTTGGAAATCCATCCTTTTGGATGATTTCTGTTCGTTACACAATCTACCTTCAAGTACTGCATAATATGGTCCATCACATGCTGGAAAGTTGTAGGTGCGTTGCACAACCCTTAAGGTAATTGGGTTGGTTGGAAAAGACCCTCACTACAAATGAGAGCACATTTCTCCTGGTCCTCAGGAGAGAGATCCATTTGCCAATTGCTGCTACTAAGTCCATGGCAGAAAAGAAATTAGAGCTCGAGAGTTGGGCCAAGGCGTCATAAATGCAAGGAAGAGGATAGCTATCCTTTTTTGTGAGGTTATTTAATCTGCAGTAATCCATGACTATCCAATGTCCTCCATTCTTCTTTTTTAATAGCAAGAGAGGGAAAGACCAGGACTTTGTGAATAAAATAGCAACCCCGCGTTTAGTAACTGCTGAAGCTCTGTCCTCATTTGCTGTTCTTCCACTTTCAATTTGTGATAAGGTTTTGACTGATTGGGATGGGCATCAGCCACATCAAATGAGTGGCACCAACCCTTCATGTGGCCATAGTCAATATCTGATTTGGAGAATATATCACTATAGTTGTTGAGAAGAGTGTGAACTTTTATCAGCTCATCTGGGGTCAGCTTGTCCAAGATATGGACATTGGGTAAGGCACACACCAGGTTATCTGTTGGCAAGCCCATATCCATCATATAACCAATGGAGTGAATTTTTCAATGCCCTCCACTGGGACTAACAAGCCTCTGACAATCTGCTGGTGTTTTTTTACAATTATGTTTTTGGAGGTGAGGTTCCCCAATAGAAAGGTAATGGCCTTTGGTAAGCAGGGTCAAGAATGCCAGGCAATACCCGAGGCTCCAAGGGACTAGTGCCCTCAATACTAACGAGGTGCAACAAGCAGTGATGTGGGATTTGGAGCGTGACTTTGGTGTCAACTACGCAATGTTCAACAGGTTTAATTATTAACTCATCTGCAGCATAAAAAGGAATACCTTCTGTCAGGTTTCCCCTGGATGCACTCGCTGGTGCTAATGCTGGGGAACCCAACAAGTAGGCTGACTGCAAGGGGCTAGTGTCAGCTGAGAGGACAGGGGCAGCTCCAGACATGACAATGGATGAGACTCCAAACATTTGAATAAATTAAATTTAATAAAAAATAAGATAAAATAAAACTTATGAATGAAAGTGTTTTATTAAACTAATATCTTAGGGAACTTTATAGGGTATTTGGGGACACGTGTCTCAAGGATTGTCGTGGCCTCATCCAAGTAGGATCACTATAGGTCTTCTGGATTGCCCGTTATCTTAAACCTTACTTGGATCTAGCTGCCCTCGTGACCAGGTCAAGTGATATCCCAGGTCACATGTCTTAAGGAATGGGAATTTACCGTTTCCTCAAATTTGGAGTAACTTATATGAAGCCCCAAGTTTGATATACTTGTAGATTAAACTCTTATTTTCAAACCTAGTAATCCGTTTAGGATTTACACCCTTCAAATGGGGATATTGGTCCTTCCCCTGGACAAGGCTTTCACCTAGCCCAGGGAAAATCCTGACAGAGCCCCCTCCAAGCCTTGGCCTAGGGGAGCAAGTTGTGGCCTGGGGGTCAGAGGACTCGAGTTTGGGGGTGTACAGAGCCTCAGGTGAAATGCAGACCAGGTTGGTGATAATGCCTTGAGTGGCTTGGGCTTGAAGCCAGACAAAAACATTGGCTAAAGCCCTCATAGTTAGTTCAGATTGTTCTTTGGGAAAGGTGGTTTTAAGTTCCTCAATCCGCGATCCATTGCTGTCTAAGCAATCTAATATTTTGAGGTGGCTGGCTTCAAGCTGCCATTTGATTTTAAGGTAATTCGTCTTGAGGTCCATTAACTCCAGCCTAAGCTGCGATTTTTCAATCATGAGCGTTTTGATCTGGTTAGTATTGTTCAAGATTTCCTACTGCAGGCTGACCAGCAGCCTTCGTTCCTGCATAATTTCTGACTTGGAGGCCGTCAACTCCGCCTCCATCTGTGCTATTTGTTCGCACATATCCTGCACCATCTTGGCCATGTGGGTTTTGGCCTCTTTGATCCTTCAGTCCATTTTGGTTGCCATTTGAACCTGGCATCTTGCAATCACCTTATCCATCAGCAGATTCAGTAAGGCTTGGAGTAAAGGTCATTGACAGTGGGTAGCATGGGTGAGTGACCCCATGAGCTTGGAAGATGACCAGGTGATGGTAGGGGGTGGCCCCCTGAAGGTTCCAATAGAGAGGCCTCTTCAAGTGATGCTGAGTTACCATCTCAGGTTTGGGGCAAGCAAATCTCACTCGTGACTGAAAGCAAACTGTGTGACAAGGTTTGAGAGGGAATTGCAAAGTGGGCTGGAAGGTTGGCATTATTAGCGGAGGTAGTGTCAGCCAGTTTCTCAAGCTTCACTTCATTAGGACTCTCGTTTTTGTTGGTATTGGCGCTATTCCAATCTAAGGGCTGAACCAGGTAATCTAGATTTTTAGCTTTAATAGTTTGAGGCCCAGTCTCAGGAAGGGCGTCATCAAATTCAGGAAGCAGCAGCATTGCTGGAAAGGAGTCGTCAAGCTTATCCCAAATGGTGCAAAGGTAAGTCCCAGGTATTTTGCCTGGCGTTTGTATTGAATCACTGCACCAATTGTTTTTGGGGCTCCCCAAAATTCCTGCAGCTTGCTGCCTTTGTCAAGATTGGAAATTGGTTCTTGACTTGTCCCAAATCATCAATTTGATGTTGTTGATGCTTGCTGGCTGCATTTGATTCATCAATAAGCACTTTTGGGCTCAAATTTGTTATGCGATTTGTTTCCACTTTCTGCTCAGAAGCAGCATAGTGGGAATTGACATTGAACGGAGGATTTTTATAATTTAAATAAATATTAAAGTTAGTATTAAAATTAGTTAACTTTGTTGGAATTTGTGCACTTGGTTTATTTTGATTTTTGTTTTTGACCGAAGGATGTGTTGTAGTTTGGCCAATTTCTTTTGGATTTTGCCCAAATCCAAAATGTTTTTGAACATGACCCTTTCATCAAAGTAGACAGGTCCTAGCATCCAATAGTCATCCCGCGGGTGATGTCCTCAAAGGCATCCTCTCTCTGAGTATCCCACATCCTCTTGAAATGTGATGCTTGGTCCCTGTAATAAATCATTGCCTTCAATAATCTTTTTTCTTTATGATGCTGGCATTTTGGCTCAAGTACATTTTTTTTAAATTCTTCAGGTGTATTTAGAAGGTACAGAAAACTTTTAGCTGACTGGGAGCTCAGAAATGCAAAAAGTCTTCAGGGGCACACTTGAGGAATTTTTTTGGAAATTTGGACCCAACTGTTGTTAGGTCTTGGCCATTCCATCAGAGGTAAGTTAGAAGATCTGCATCTGGCGTGCTCATGGTGGGTTCATTATTATACAAGGTTGAGGGTAGCACATCAGGGCGCGCCAGGGAAGCGCCCCTGTAGTGAGCATCAGTTGTCAGGTTTCCCCAAGATGCTCTAGCTGGTGCTAACGCTGGGGAACCCAACAAGTAGGCTGACTGCAAGGGGCTGGCGTCAGCCAAGAGGGCAGGGGCAGCTCTGGACATGACAATGGATGAGACTCCGTTCATTTGAGTAAATTAAACTTAATAAAGATATAAGATAGAATAGATCTTATGAAAAGTATTTTATCAGAATAATAATTAGGGATATATATAGGGTATTTGGGGACACGTGGCTCAAGGATTGTCGTGGCCCCATCCAAGTAGGGTTTCTCCTGGCCTTCTGGACTGACCACTATTCTGACCCTTACTTGGATCAAGCCACCCTTGTGACCAGGTCAGGTGATATCCCAGGTCACATGTCCTAAAGGAAGGGGATGTACCATTTCCTTGAATTTGGGGTAATTTATACCAAGCCCCAAATTTGATATACTTGTAGATTCAACTCTTATTTTTGAATCTAGTAATCCGTTTAGGATTTACACCCTTCAAATGGGGATATTGGTCCTTCCCCTGGACAAAGCTTACACCTAAACCAGGGAAAATCCTGACAGCCTCCTCAGTGGCAGTGAGAGCAGTGCTGCTCCAAGAGCATGAGGGCTTAGAACATCCGATCACCTACTTTTCCCAAAAATTTACATCTATGGAGCAATCCTAGGCCATATACAATAAGGAGTTGGCAGTTGTAGCATGGGCATTAACTCATTGGTGGTACCTGTTACAGGGTGCCCAGCATGAGTTAACTGTTCGCACAGATTAACAAGCTCTTTTGTATTTCTGTAAACTCCAAAAATTGGCACATTGGTAAGCCCAAACCTATCAGAACTTGTGCAGTTTCAATTTCAAATATGAATCTATAAAAGGTGCACTTGATGTACTTCCCAATTTTCTCAGCTGCAACCCCACCCACTGTCCCTTGGATTTGGAAGAAGTGGACCTCATTACTGTGATTCCTGCTGCTCAAATTTTGTCAATTGTTTCCCCCATAGTCTCCTTCTCCAACCTTGCTCCTGACGCCCCGCTCATTGCTCATGTTTTAGCTGGCCAAATGACCTGCCTGGAAGGGGTAGAGGTATTTGAGCAATTATCCCACCAAAATCATAAACACTCTCTGTACTCTTTGGTGGAGGGTCTCATTCATTTCAGAACGCTAATTTAAGTTCCCCCTCTCTTCAGATCTGAGGTATTTCATGCGCATCACGACCCCCCCACAATTGGCCATCTGGGCAAATAAGAAATGCATAAATTTGATCAAGCAGACCTACAATTGGGCAGGTTTAACTATAGAAGTTCTGGCCTGGATCGCCAATTGCATTACTTGTGCTCAGGCTAAGTTGGACTGTTATGGCAGAAATGGGCTTCTACACCCCTTACAACAGGCGGAGGGTCCATGGACATCAGTGTCCATGGATTTTATTTTCAAACTCCCCTGTTCTAACAGGTTTATGGTGGTGATGGTGGTGGTAGATTGTTTCACTAAATTCTCTCTTTTTATTCCTTGCGCTTCCACAATTATGTTGGCAAAACGCCCTTCTCTTTATTTTATTTAACCAAGGAAATTAAAATTATTCAAGGTGGGTCGACCTTGGGACAATATACCACACCAAGAATGTTATCTAGCCAGTACAGGTTTCAAACTCAGAACCTGCACTAGGGGTGGAAGCAGTTTTACCCACTCGGCTAACCACCCTTTCCGCCCTTCTCTTTGTACTCACATATTTTCAATGTTTGGTCTCACGCAGGAGATCATCAGCAACTGTGGTCCACAGTTCACAGCGTGGTTCTGGAGTGAACTATTATCCATTTTAAAAATCTTCCCCTGTTGCTCTATGGCGTATCATCCCTAGTATGATAGGCAGACTGAGAGAGTTAACCAAGTCCTTGAACAGTACCTGCGCTGCTATGCTGCAGCTGCACAGGACACCTGGGCTTATGACCTTCCCCTCACCCAATTCGCCTATAACAATGAGACTCATGCTATCATGGGGGTTTCCCCTTATGAAGCGACTCTCATATATAATCCTTCCTTTTTGGTCAGACCCTGCTTGTGACCCAAGGTCCAAGCTGCCGCGGAACATGCTGAACATATCAAGTCTACTCTATCCTTAGTGTGGGAACACCTCACCAAAGCTATTGAAGACTATAAGCGGTTTTCAGATCAAAAGCAACTGCTGGGTCATGACATAACAGTGAGCTCTTATGTTATGCTCAATATACATCATTTGAGAATGCAAGTACCCTCCCACAAGTTTTCAAGTAAGCGTTTGGGTCCCCACTTGGTGGAGGAAGCCTTGGGCAATGGTGCGTTCTGGTTAAAAATGCAAGCCCATTGGAAACAACACCCCATATTCCACGTTTCCCAGATGTCATCTTTTAAGGGTACTGTTCCCATGGATCCTGAGCTGGTAATAATTGAAAATGTGGAGGAAGCCAAAGTGGAAAATATCCTAGCATCCCGCAGTCCTGTCAGTCCGTTCAGTATCTTGTGGCCTGGAAAGGGTATCCAGCTTATGAGAACAGTTGGGTTAAGGCTCACAATTGCACTAACTAAATGGAAATGGTCAAAGCCTTTCATGAATCCCACCCCAATGCCCCCCAGCCCCCCAAAAAGTCGCAACGGTTGTGGCAATTAAACTATCCAAGGCGCACAAAAATGTGGTTCTTGTGAAGTTGCACGGCGGTGGTGCCCTTGCTTTAGAAAAAAGAAAGGGTAATGTAAGTCCAGGGGAACGTCCCCTGTGCGTAGATCGGTCACTCTTCCCATTTCTGAGCAAAAAGGGTCTGAAGAGGGTGGTCATGCCCCTCTTCACCCAGGGCGACCTCGCCCACGTGGTAGATGAGCGTTGGGTAATGGCCTTCCCTCTCCAGACCCCTCCCCTGGTACCTTCGTCCACCACGGCTGAACTCATTAGACAGATTACAGAAATCTGTGCTGAGATCACCAAATTAAAGTCGATTTCTCCAAAACCAATAGAAACTAAGCCTAACAATCATAATCTGCATAGTCAAAGAGGAATGAAGATTGAGATATTGGCTGGAATCACCAACGGTTTTGATTATCCCTGCAGTGCGATTGTTGAAATTAACCCCCTCTCAAAATCAGTAGGGATGATCCCCAATGTGCAGGTAGCAGCATCGGACACCATTGAATATAGTTTGAAGCTCCCTTCCAGAAAATCAGGAGTTGCGGCTGATGCAACGCTTATGACCAAATGAATGGCCCAGCAACTGGGCATGGGCGGGTTGGGCATCCCAAACCTGTTCTCAATCAATTAAGACTGCTCCTACGTGGGGTGGCCTTGGGGGATTCCCGCTTCTTGTCAGGCCAGATGCCATCATTCCAACCAACAGAAAAGTAGTTGGGTCTTGGTTTGGGCGTTTGACGTTAAACTGAATGTGAATCAACCTGCTGCCAAATCCTTTGATGTCAGTTCCTATTGAGCTTATCTGCCCCCAAACCCAAATAATTCGCCGTTTAGGTCAAGCTTGGGAGACCCAATTCCTGCTTGTCCCCGCATCAATTGACCACTATTTAATCAGTTGCATTAAACTGAGAAAATTGTGGTCGATTTTCTTACTTTATTTTCCATTAAAAACCTTTCCCTAAATTTAGTTATTTATATTGAAAATTAAACCGCCCTTTCTGCTGGCACTCACACACCCCTTGGGGTTAACGGCTGTATTTGTCTGTTATTTTGTTATGTGCCTGTATGAGATTCTGGCTCAGCAGCAGTTATTGGCAAAACTCCTTTCTAGTTTCATATTCGCCATACCAGCAGCAGTGCCTTTGGAATTCTGGTTTACCCTTTGGGTGCTCCGGCTCCTAGGCTGGCAGCTGGTCTAATTCTAACTTGCTGTTTGCCTGACAACATGGCCCTCCAACGCTTCTTTCGCTTATTCATTAAGAGTGTAAACTAGACATCCCCTGGGAAGCTCCGACCCTTCCTTGAACTGGAATGAGAACACAAAAGAGCCCATAGGAGAAAAAGGCGAGTTTCTTATAGGACCAAATACACCCACAAAGTCTGTATATTCGGCTGGTAACTTTACCTCCTGCATTCCATCCAATTTCCTGTGTCCACTCAAAACATCGCTCTTAACCTCCTTTTTCCATCCCATCCAAGGCCCCATCTGCAGATTCAAAGTAATTGTATTATGTGGCAAATTAACCTGGGGCTGGAAATGATGCCACCATCAAATCTTAATATCACAAGATGGGCCAGATTTCTGATTGCACAGAAGCCCTCTCTGAACCAAAACTGGTTCTCTGAACAACTACCCAAGGCACCAAACGCCATGAGGGAGCTCTCCTTGACATATCAGCAAACACCACCTCAGGATCCTTCTTCATTCCCAACTTCAAACGTTCTGCTAAAGCGAAATCCACATAGTTTTCCTTGGCTCCTGTATCCACCAGGGCCAGCACCCTTTTTGTAAACCATGTGAGTATAGCTCCACCGGAATAAATAACCTAGGGTAAAGCGAAGTAGATTTAATGTTTAAGGAATTCTCATATTGCAAATTAGCAGATAAGGAAGGTCTAGGACTATAACTCTTCCCAGGTCCCTGACCTCCTGTTCTCCCTGACTCCTCAACGTTTCCCTGGCGGAACCCTCCATGGATATTTCAAAAATTTTTGGGTGATCCCTGCCAACTTCCTTGACCTCTACGAGCCACTGCGGGTGACTGGCCCTTTGCATAGACATAGAATTCTCCAACCGGTTTTGCGCCAAGGCCAATTGTTTTTCAACCTGTACTGCCAAAACAATTTCTTCAGCCAACATACTCTGAACTTTAGCAGCTGCCATAGCGGGCCAAAATATCTTCTTGTAGCCCCTGTAGAAACATTTGCAATGATTGCAAATCTGAGACTCATGCTGCTTTTGCCAAAGGTTGGAAAATCCGGCCATATTCTTCAACTGATCCTCACCCTGACACACCATCAGCAAAGCCAACCACGCCTCATCCTGCGCCTCATCTGGACAGGCAGACCGGTCAATACAATCAACACACTCATCCATGAATCCTGGGAGGTGACCCTCCTCCTCAATCAACTCTTGCACCCACCCTGCCAGATCTGAGTGTAGTGCCTCCACAATTTGTGCAATCTGCAGCGAGAAAGGGGTCTTCCCTCCCATTTCTTGAGCCAACTGCACCTGAAAATGAATCCACAATACCACCTGATGAGTCTTCTCAAAAGCTTCCATGGCAATGCCACCCGACCTTTTGGAGATGTAGATCATCCATGGCTCTCCTCTACCTTCATGGGACTTGCGCCACATACTCAAACCATCTCTCTTATTATAATGTTAGTGAGAAACTCACCATCACCACTGTCAACACATGGCTATACCATTCTATCCTCCCAGGGCTACCACTTCTTCTTGGAGCCCCCACAAGACTGACAAAAATGTATTTGCGTTGTGTCTAATGTAATGGGCGAGTTTGCGCCAATATACCATGAAGGAGTTGGGAAGTACGAGCCATGTTGCTGACCATATTAGGGGCATGCCTGCTGAAGCCCATCCCAAACCCTTTCACCATGCCTCATTGTTGCCACATATTCCTGCACCACTGTCCCCACGACGCTGCACACCAACAGAAGGGTCTGGGTCCAAGAAAGGGCCGAGAATGACACCAACGCCACGCCAAGCTCACTGGTTGAGCTCTTAATCTGATCTGATATTATAATTTAATAAAATAGTGTTTTCTGATAGCAAGCGATTTTTATTATAATTTCTGGTTTTTTCATAGAAGTTGCAACTGGCCATTCAGGGCCACATCCTCCAATAAATAGCGCTCCACAGGTATTGAGTAAGCTCCCTCCTATTCTAGACTCTCTCAAACACCATCCAGCACATCACATGTGAAGACTCCACTATCCACTGGATCATCATCCATGCCTTGCATAAGCCTGACTCCATATTTTCACGGATGCATTTTGGTTTCAGGATGTCAAATCTCACTAGCTCTGACTTCCTCGCGTTTGAGACCCATTGGATTAAAGCATATTCAGATTAACGCCACCCAATCTGAGGCGATGTACGGATCAGGTGCCTCCTGATCAATTACAATCTAGTAGTGATCGCTATTTTGAATCCAGCCAGAGAAACCTACAAAATGTGCAATGAAACCTGGACGCTTATCCAGTACAACGCTATTCTCATTAGCCAAGGTCTTCAGCTGTAGGGAAATACAGGCAATAATCCTCTTGCAAAATTGTATAAATCTTGGCCAACTCCAAAGTTACCAGAGTTTCAAAAAAATAATATTCCTGCTTTTTTCAGGATCTTTAAGATGACCATGGTAGGATGTGGGGACCATCAAAAGAGTATTAACGTGATCAACTGTCTTGAAACAGAAAGCCAAAATCTCATACTACCCAGATTAGCTGCAAATGAATGGACTTATATGGAGGCAAAAAGTGTCATTATGGGTGAGTTTGAAAGCCCTAAACACATCGCCAGCCTGAAACAAGAATACATGTGCATACAGTAAAAAAAGAATGAGACCATTGTTACCTTTTCTGACCAGTTTTACCAAGAAACTCATATACTCACTGGGGAAGGAGCGCTGACTAATTTTGATGCATATAAATACATAAATTTGGCAATACATACCCATATAGATCTTCATTGGGCTATGGTCTCAACCTTAAATATGGATACAAGAACCACACAAATGGTTGAATTCTTACAGATTGTGAGACCACATTTTATGCATTAACAAAAGATACCCAACTGCCAGTACAGGCAATTAAACTTACTCAGGAAATTCCCTAATAATAAAAGAGTAGTAGCAACCCTGAAGCCAGTATTAATTATTTAAAAACCCAAAATGGCCAATGTAAGAAATTAGATAATTTTGATTTAAGCGCGGCAACAAAGGGCATGTTTTTATTTTTAAAGAGCTAAAAAGGATAATATTGATGTGGTTGTACCTACCTACAATCAAGTGTCTATGTGGGAAAAGACCAAGCAGAGTAGACCAGGAACAAACTGTTTCCACCTATGCTCAAGTTTGAAACCAGACTAGCAATTTAACTGTACAGAGCAACAACAGCGCACCTTTTAGGGATGATGGCCCTAAACCCTCTATATATTAGAAAATGTGTAGTGATGCTCATATTTTTACTTATATAAAGCCAAAGGTAACAGTGCCTGAACTAATTGAAGAGGTGACACAACTATATATGAAACAGTCACAAAATGATTAGGCGACCATAAAGCCAGAAACTGTGCTTTGGATGATTTCAACATATTTTTCCAATAACCACCATTAAGGAAGATCACTCAATGTAGCTGAACGGGTTTTACAATCCCTTAATTTGGCTAATGATGCTGCTAGTTTTCAAGCAAACAGTACTTTCCAGTATTCCAATTGAACTTATGGAGATATATTGGTAAATTAAGCAAAGGTTTGAGCTATCATTGACTTGAGCTTCTTTAACATTATCTCTACCAAGTTAGTGAGAAATTAAGTTTTGCACCTGATAAGGACCATAATAAGGTTTATGGGATGGTAGGCCTGCAAAAAACAACTTCTTGGGTAGCATATAGTGCCTTTCCTCTATGGGTTGTATCACTCATTGTCACAACAACAACTATAGTCTTAAAAAATCAGAATTATGAGATAATAATAGGCAACGGCTTTATGTGACAGTATGGAGTTTGTGCTATTTTAAAGAGAATACTGTCTAATTAAGGGCAAACTTTGTCACTGTTTAAAACCAGAAAGAGGATCCACCACAGAGTAGGATAACAATTATATTAGTATGGTATATGTGAATGAGAACAATTAGTAATTTAAAGTCAGATAGGTCGACGTTTTAGAAAGCTGCTTAATAAAATTGAATAAAGTTGTGAAATTACCTTCAGGGTGCTGTCAGAAAATGTATATGACTGGATGATAAGCTTAAATTACTAATGTAAGCTCATCGGTTATCTGTCAAGATTGAGGTAGTGAATTTTTTTGATTTTTAATTTTAAATTTTATTCAAGGTGGGCTGATCTGAGGATTATATCACACTGATTAAAGGGATTTGAATTAATGGGGAAGGAGGATAAAACCCAGAAAACCTTTATGCATGGCGTATGGTAGACCAGGAACTCCACAGACCACCTTGATATTCACTATCTCAGTTCAGGGCATTGTTGCGCAACGCCAACACAGTCATAATAGTCCCCTACCCAAAGTTCATCTACTGGGATCAAATATGGGAGGCAGTGGTCATTGAGTTCATACTCAACTAATGGGGTACTCTTTCTCGAGGTAGTGTATTCGATATTTACAAAAATTCAATATGGGTCACCGCTAAGAAATTTGCCCTCAGCCAAAATAAGGGGTTCAGCTGAAACTCCCAATAATGAAATAAGAATGACGGAAATTGGAAAATCTGGGTAGCTGCGCAGATGGGCTGAAGAGTGGCTGGAGGGACAAGTGAAAAGGAGAAAGACAAAGAAAAAAGAGAGGTCTTTGATTATCAACACATAGTGGATTCTAATTGTAGCTGAAAGATTATTGGGTTTGGACTCTGCCGCTTTAACAAAAATAGTGTGCGCTGAAGCCCTTGGATTTATTTTTAATTTCAAATCAATTGTCTGAGAAATGATGATATTCATATCATCTTTCTGTTGCATCAGTGGGAAGCCCCCTGTGTAACCTTTCAGCAAAACTCAACTGATCCTGCCAAATTTTACAACAGTAGTGCACACTACAGGGGCCCGCTGATCCAACTAATAAGCCAAGTTACCTGAACCATGGCACATCCTATTAGCACTTAAGAAAAACCGTCTCAGCTTGCTGAGTCATGCAGTACATGACATCAAGCTCGCTTAGAATACAATATGCTGAGCCCAAGATGATCATCTTCATGAGCATAAACTGGTGATGGATAAGTTTAAAGAAGTATTCAGTCAGCTGCATGTCCTTGTTCAGCAGAATAGACAATTATTGAACTGCCTTGACATCACCATTGAGCGGCTACATGACTTAGAGAAGCAATTAAAGTATACTAATATATCCCCAGAGTCCATATGGGGTAGTTGATGAGCAAACAGGGTATGATATTAAAGGACAGTGGTAGTATGGTAATTACGTAGTTGAGGAAGGTTCAGCAGAATTATTTGTCACTCAAGCGGATAGCAAGAGTCAGTTCACATCCAGCGGAATATCAGAGGATGATTGCTCCTTGCCAAAAAGAGCTCCTAATGTTTTTGCTGGGTTTCTGGTGGAAGAGGGCCAGGCTACTTCCAGCCCTGCGGATAAGCCAAGCCTTACTATTCCTACTGTGCCCTCCCTCACCGAGAAGCAAGTTATGGCCACTAATCAGTGCCCCAGTTTGCCCCAGAGCTCGTGGCTTTGAGCGGGATGAGGATTTCTGCATTGACAAGTTGCCTCCGTTCAATTGGGACAAAAGTATGCAAGGCTTTTTTAAAATGGTTTGAGTTCATGGTAGAAGGAGCGTTGGACCGCTGTAAGGCTAAGCTGCTGATTTCTATTCTAGATGTTGAGTGTGCTGACTAAGTTACCTGCTATCTGGAAGATAGTTCTGTCACCTACCAAAGAGTTAAGAATACCATGATCAGATTGTTCAGGGACATAGAAAAATTTACCAACAGAAGGACAGATTTTTAACAATGGGGTTCCACAAAACGAGACTCTGATGGGTTGATGATTAGGTTACCTCAGAGGCGCACGTCTTGGTGTGAGCAGGAATTCTAACCAAGGCTAATGTGGGAATTACAATGACCTCGGTGGTTAAGCTCCACTGTGAATTACTAAAAGCTATGGCGCCCATCCTTCAAAAGGATTTTCCCCTGCTCAAAGTTGTCAATTATTTGAATAAACTAGCAGCAACGTTCAGCCCTCCTAACCATAAACTGAATGCTGAAATGGCTCCTGTGGGGCCTCCATCCACAAGCGGGGCAAACCAGCCTTCCTCAATTCCACTAAATAATCCACAGCTGTCCTATAACTATCTGCCTTGGCTGCATTTAAATTACAATCCTGCGGCCAACCTCTTGCGTGGACCTTATACTGATACTTGGGCTGAGACCTCTCTAGAGTAACCTGATACGCTTGTGGTCATCTTGGGCATATTAAATTCCAAAACCCCACTTAGCGGCAATTTCATGTTATGCAGTCAGCCCATTATGAGCATGGAAAAAACCAAGCAGATTAGAGACAGGACCCTCTACTTTCACTGGGTTTACTAAATCTGTCATAACTTATCCAGATGAGTCACTTTCTGCTGAGGCCCTCCAATACAATGAATAATTTATTATATCAGCAACTTGCTGACAATGTGCACATGTTGACTCGCATGCAAACCAAAGAAGCCGCCATTGAGGAGGGGTTTCCAGGAAACCCCAATTCCTTATGCATGTCAAATTATAGAGCACGCCAACTCTGATGAACCTAAACTTTTGTCAGATGTGACCTCGCTGAGGGGGGTAACGTCGCAATCCTAGCAGACAAAATTACAAAGGAGTACCCCAAGGTCAGGGTAGGTATCATGTAATTCCTCAAAAAGAGAGATTACTTGGACGTTCATTTATTAAATAACCAAAATTCTGCTTATTCTGAATGTGAGTATTAAAACAATTTTGTGGCAAAGAACAAAGTTCGTCAATCATAGAAACTGGCTCTCCAGTTATTATAGTATCCATAAAATTAGTAGCTAGGTTACCACTGAAGCCTGACGTGGAGCATTGGATGATATATGGAACCGCTGGGATGGCATGCACTGTCTCAGAAGGGGCTTACAGTGCACTGCCTTTGTGGTTTGGTTCAATTGCCATTTCAGCACTGGCGATTGTGTTATCTAACAATAACTATGACATGCTGATAGGAGTAGCCTTCATGCGCCATTTTGGTGTAGTCGTTGATATGGCTGATGAGACAATCAAAATATTGGGCTAGTGGATCCTGGTTTATTTACTTTTCAACGGTGAGCCCCAGGATTCCAATATGATGGGACAGGTTAATCTCGCGTACAGTGATGTGGTAACCCCCGTCCATTATCAGCAAAAAAACCAGGGTTCTCCCCCGTCAGATATATGAATACAAAGGGCTGCCGCTTTGATCTGCTACTGCCATATCGATCCCCTCCAGTAACCAAGCTATATTGGGCACAGAGTTAGAGATTGAGATACCAACCAGGCTGTATAGGGAAATTTTTGCCCTTTACAAATAATCTTACTTTGAGCCTCATGTGGCCCTAGGTATAATATTACCTGGACACAGAGAAATCAAAGTGTTAATGGAAAATTTACAAAAAGAACCACTGAGGCTCTAAAAGCACCAGGTGGTGGCATATCTACATTTGAACCCTGAAGATGAGGTCCACCAGTTCCACGAGTTTGGCTTGCTAGATAAATGTCTTCCCACTGGACCCCAGTCCAGCATAATTATTGTGGTTCTATGAGAAACTTTAATGGGGTCATTGGAGGAGCAGAAGGATTGTGAAATAGCTTTATTTGAACAGTATCAAACAATTTTTGCCGCTGATGATTGTCATGATGTAGGGGTTGTTAAACCACCTGTCTGATAAGAAAGAGGCCAGGGTTCCCAAAGACCTGGGCGTTGGATAAAGATAATTTACTTTGATAAATAAACTCTTCAACCAAGGGAAAATACTCATAGGTTTTTATATCCAAATGTAATTAAAGTTATATAGGTCTGCTAGAGATATTTATTGGAATAGAGCCTCAAGGTATTTATAGTACCTCAAGTCTAAAAGTGGCGTAGAAAAGGGAATTCATAATAAAAAGCAGTTGGAGAGTGGAAGGAGGGACATAATGAATTTACTAGGCGAGAGCTGCCTAACTTAGGGGAGATTGTCAAATTGGTTTACAAATATAATAATAATAAAATAAATTAACAAGTAAGGATTTGTTTGCAAGTATTTTTGGGTAATTGTCAAATATATAAAAGCTAAGATCCTACCTGACATGTTTTAATGGATTTGCCCAATTTCTTTAAATGAGTTGTACAGGGTAAAACTTACTGAGCAATGGACGAGCAAAATAAGGATTACTGGCCCTTGATATTAATGATAATAAAGACTTAGTAAGGAGCTTTTGCTCTGACAATACCACTTTAATTAATATTCAACTATTGGCTACCTCTGTTACTTTCCAATTCCTTCTTCTTTCCTCATAAAAAACCTCCCCTTCTCAATCTCATGCTCAATACTAATCCTCGGTGTTGGCGCTACAGTCCTTTAGACTAACGCTGAGGTCCAAAGGTGGTTCAAAGCTGTAAATTTGAAGAAAAGGTTGAGAAGGAAGAAAATAAATTAGGTAAGATATCAAATAATTTAATAAGTTTAAAAGGATTCAATGTTTATAGGGTGAGTGAAGACACGGTGCCTCAGGGATCATTAGGGCCCCATCCATTCAGGATCTTTCCTGATCTTCTGGAATGGCCTTATGGGCATCCTCGATGGATTGTGCCGCTCACCTGACCGAATTGGTGGAAACTCCACCCCACGTGACTCAGGAATTGGGGAGGGGGTTCATGAAGCCAATTATGCTTGGGTAGGTTCAGAAACCAATTCTGTATGGCCTGATACAGTAGTGAGGAATTTGATTCACTCATTATCTCAAATTCTGACAACGCCCCCCCTCAAGATCCTGTCATAGGGGGGAATACAGCCAAAGGAACTGACCATGCACCCAATTATTTATGGTCCCTTGGTTGACATCAGCAATGGAGTACTTGGACTTCAACCTATGAATGACTTTATAGAGTCCAGACTAAAGGACGTCTAGCTTATTTTTTTGGTCTCAAGGTCAATGGTGATAGAAGAGCATGAGGTCACCTAATTGAAAATTGGTAAGGAGGGTCATCTGAGATTTAATCGGGAAGTCTTTCTTCCAGTAGTGGTGACGATGCCTTGGGTGGCTAGGGCTTGAAGCTGGACAATTTCTTTGGCTAAGGCCCTCATGGTTAATTCAGAGTTCTCAGATGTGGAGGTCTTGAGCAATGGGTGGATGCTACTGGGTAGCCGAGGTGCCCGCCCATATAGGGCTTCAAATGGGGACATATTGATGACTTGGTGGTAGCTTACTATGTAGGCAAGTAAAGCGCTGGGTAGGTATTGGTTCCGATGAGCAGGATCTGAGGCAACAAAATTTCATAGAATGAAAATAAGAGTTGCATCAGCGTGTTCAAATTCTCCATTAGTGGAGGGGTGGTAGGGGGCAGCGAAACTCTGGGTAGTGCCAAATAGCGAGGTAAGTTCTTGTACTACCTGTGAGGTGAAGTTCAATCCATTGTTTAAAACTAAGGTTTGGGGGCACCTATGTTGGGTAAAAATGGATCAAATGAGGAAGAGGGCTGTGGCTTTGGCAGTAGCAGCTAGGACCAAAATCGCTTCAATCCACGTTAGAAGTGGTCCATGGCTAGGCTAATATATTTATGACCATGCAACCCAGTGGGAAGAGGGCCCGCCACATCAATGCTTACTACATTGAAGGGCCCAGTCGGGACAACAACCAAATTTTGGAACTGAGGGTTGGCTCAGTCTTGAGATCAGCAAGTCATACATTCTTTCAAGACCTCTTAGATAGTTTCTACCATTCAGTCCCAGTAGCATCATGACTTCAGCCATTAATGAGCTTTATTAATGGCCCCATGCCCCACGGTGGAATGGCCCTCTAGAATAACATCAGTTCTGGAGGAGGGGCGGATGTAAGGGAGCCACTACTTAAAGGTCTTTACATAAAGCAGCCCATCTTTAATATGAGTGTCTCAAGTCATCCTTCGGAGTTCAGCTTGGACCTCAGGGGTTTCCAACTCCCACTGCTCAGGTCGGCCTATTAGATCATACAGTTAGTCCTCCTTGGGGGGCAACACTGCTAGCACCAGCATCCTGGAGAGGCCTTCAGCGTTTTTATGAATCGTGCTGGCTCAATGGACAATGGTGAAATCATAGCTCTGCAGTCATAAAGCCCACCTGGCTAATTGGCCATCTGGGTCCTTCATTTGCTGGAGCCACCGGAGCGAGGAGTGGTCTGTAATAATAGTAAAGTGAGTACCGTAGAGATAAGGCCAGAAATGTTTGATGGCTAGCAAAAAGCTAGGCACTCCCTCTCAGTAATGCTGTAGTTCCGTTCAGCTTTACTCAGCGTCTTACTAAAATAAGCCACAGGATGATCGACTTGGTTCTCATCATGCTGGGCTAGGATAGCCCTGATGGCAACATCACTTGCATCTGTAAACAGTAAGAAGTTTTGGTCGAAGGGCAGATGGACTAGAATGGGTTTAGTACATAGAGCGGTTCTTAAGGCATTAAAAGCCTATTCTTGTTCAGACTGCCCTCAAATGGCACATTTCTCTGCAGGAGGTAGAACAGCAGCTCAGCGAGGTCGGCAAACAGGGGATAAACTGACAATAATATCCCACCATGCCTAGGAATACCTGAATATCCCTTAAGCTTTGGGGGCGTGTCATCTTCTCTATGGCATCGACTTTGTCCAGTATAGGCTGGATGCCGTCCTTGGAAACCTTGTGTCCCAGGAATTCTAGCTCAGACTGGAAAAAGGAGCACTTCGAGGGTTTAAGCTTTATGGACGCCTTTCATAGCCGATTGAACACCTCCTGTAGATGATTGATGTGCAAATTAAAAGGTTTGTGAAAAATGGTAATGTCATCTAGGTAGGCAAGGACGCATGAAAGCTTCAAGTCCCCAAGGATCCCATCCATGGCACGTTGGAAAGTGGCCAGGGCGTTACAAAGGCCCTGGGGCATCCTTGTGGACTTAAATTGTCCTTCATTGGCTATGAGCACACACTTAGCTCAGTCCTCAAGGCGAGCTCAAACTGCCAATATCTGCTGGAAAGGTCCATGTCAGAGAAAGACTGGGATTCGGTGAGAAGATGGAGGGAATCGTCAATTCAGGGCAGAGGATAACTGTCCTTTTTGGTGATAATGTTGAGTCATTAATAGTCCATCACCACCTGATAGCTGCCATCTTTCTTCCAAACCAGCAGAAGAGGAGAGGACCAAGGGCTGCGCGATGGTACCAGAAGTCTGGCGTCAAGTAGTTGTTTGAGTTCAACGATCACCTGGGCCTCTTCAACCTTGATTCTCTGGTAAGGTTGGGACTGGAAGGGAGGAGCATCCCCAGTTTCTACATGATATAGGACTCCATTCATTCTTCCAAAGTCATTTGAGGTTGAAAATAGGTCCAAATATTCTTCCAACAACCCTTGAACCTTATGTTGTTGGTCATCCGAGAGGTCTTTACTGATATTAGTATTGATTAAACTAACTGAGGGTGGAGCTTCCAAGCCGAAGTCTCTCAAGTCCCCAAAGCTTTGGACATTGGCAATAGCTTCCACTGGTAGTAGGCAGACATAGGTGGCGGGACTGTTTGGACCTACTATTTTGGGTTTATCAGTAACGTTGTACAACAGCACTGATATAGATCCAGTGGAAGCTGGATCTAGGATCCCTGGGCAGGTTAGCACCTCCTTTGTGGATGGGTTGTATAGGCCTCAGACTTCTAACAGGTACCCTGAGGGGATGTTAACATGGATTTGGGTGTCAGCAATGACCTGGGACTTCGGGATATTGTAGTTGCCTTAGGTAAGTAGATTTGCATGCCTTCTTGCCCATCAACAGCAGGAGGGGGCAGTCAGACTCGGGATCCCCTAATATGCTATTTGAGCCAATTGATTTGGCTTTCACTCTCCAGAAGACAATCCTGGGCTTTGACCTCAGTCTTAGAATTGCAAGGGGTCTCAAAGATAAGTGGGACACGATGCCCAAGTAAGGATAGAAATCTGCTGTCATAATGGAGTACTGCCAAATAATCCTGAAGAAATTGAGTCCCAAGGAGCAGGTCATAGCTGGGGTTATCTAGAGTGACAGCGGGCATGTCTATAGTGAGCTTCCCGAATCATATTGGCAGAGAGGAATACACCCCTATGGATTGGGTACACTGGGGGCCAACTGTACTATACTCCATATAGTGTGGCATGTTGAGAGCGATCTTGATGCGCTTCATCAACTTGGAGATATGGCATTCATGGTGGAGCCACTGCCAATTATGGCAAGGACTGGTATTTTATAAACTCAAACTGCAACCTGGGTAACCAGACTTCTGAACTGGGGCAGCAGTGTGAGAGACATGGGAGAGTCATCAGAAGAGGAGTAAGCAGTATCAATTTTTTTATTATCATTGGATACCAAAACTTCTTCTCCAGATTCTGTAGCTCCTGGTTTGTTCAATGACATAGAGTGTTCTTGAGGCTGGGTAGGGATTTCAGCATGAAGAGCCTCGTCCTTCATGCTGGCGGCCCTTTTCCCGCCTCCTCTGCAAGTTATTTCCAGAAGGTCTTGGCACTGTGTCTGGAACCACTATAGTAAGTGCATTGGAGTTGAGGATTTTTCTGGTTTTCGACCACATGGACTCTAGGACGGTTAGAGGGGCCTGTGGAGGTAGCCTTAGAGTGTAAAGTCGATGTAGGGATCTCTTTAAGGGCCTCCTTGATCTCTCAAATGCAGGAGAACCCATTCTTTTGTCTGATCATATGCATTTGAACTTCAGGGTAGGATCCCAACGCAGAAATGACAACGTTAATAGCATCATCAAGTGTTATACAATTTGTATTGACCAAGGGTTGTTCTTGGGCATAAAAGCAGCAGGCAAACTCTGGGGGCTTTCTCCTTTGTTCAGTCAGATACCCATGAAATACTGTTTTTGATTGTCCAGGGTTTGATTGCTGCTAAACTCTTGGATTAGGGCTCTATGGAACAGATCCCAAGTTGTGCACACCTTCAAATGGGGGTTGATTTCCTGGCAGTGCTATCTAGGCAGAAGTGGATATGTTTTATTTTCTGCCAATCAGTGGCCTCCTCCATGGAGCTCCCATAGGAGTATAGGAAGGAGGCAATGCTCTTCTGGCCAGAAATGAACCTTTCTTTAAACTAGGTTTAAAGTTAGTTACAAGTGGAGTAGAGAGTGTTAACATCAGGGAAGGGCACTGGCTCTGAGATCTCAGTTTCTGCATAGTCGCGGAGCCCAAGATGGTCTAGCCAGCGTTGTAGGCCCTCAAGGTCCTCTTGGGTATCATCCCAATTTTGGTTGAGGGAGGAAATAGAAGCCTTATTAACAATTTTCTCCTTTAAATATTGAATGTCAGCACCTTGAAGGTGAAGCTGGCCCTTGAGGATGAAAACGGGCTTCAAACCCTTGACAAGTTTGCTCCAGCTGAGAGATGTGAGCATTGGTAAGTCCGGCAAAAGCACTTAAGTTGCCCATTTCATCTGACAGAGCGTCAATGGAGACCCTAGGGTCAAGGGGGACTTCATCCGTTAATAGTTTGCATCCCTGAGCTACATTATGAATTTGATTAGTAAAGCAGCCATGACTGTCATCGCATCCTTCTGCCAGGGGTCTTCAGGGCCAGCAGTGGTGGGAGCCAAGGGACCTGGGGGCCCGGGGGGTCCACGGGGACCCTCTAGCCCTTTAGGTCCCTCATGCCCCTCAGGGCCTTCAGGACCCCTAGGCCCTTCACGACCTTCACTATTAGATGGGTAGTCATGAGAGGCCAGCTTTTGATAGTGCTGTTGTAGGGTAAATACCAGATCCTCAACTTGAAGGTGGCATTGATTACAAGTTGTTTGAGGAGTTGGACGTTCTGACGCAGCTCATTCTCAATATAACCAGAGATCTCACTATCTAACACCACCACTTGACCTCGGACTTCATTTATCAGTTTTCAGTTATCAATAATGGTCTCAAGGTTGTCATGAACAAAGGAGGAGGCTGTATTATAAAATCGATGAGGTGGGTGTGAAGGGCCTGGGTGAGCCCAGTTGTCAGGAGACCTTTTGATGGTGCAACCCAACCAGTTGGAGTAAATGATGGATAGCAGGATGAACAAAGTTGCAGAGGTAGCGTTTGTGGCCCGATGTGAGTTCTGCTGTTGGCAGCTGGGCTGAGCCATAGGAGTCCCACATGGTAGAGGGAATGGAGGAGGCGCGGGAATGTCTGGAGCGGGCACCCATAGAGTAGATGCCATTTATTAGTTGTTGGACAACCTCGTTAAGGTTCTCATATTGAAGTTGGTACTGAATTCCATTGATAGAAGGCAGGGTAAACTGGAAAGCAGCTCAGGATTCTAATATTTAAGGTTGAGCGGCCGTAATTTCATGCTGAAAGTATTAAACCATTGGGCAACACTTATCGACCAACCAGCAGCTTGGTCTTCAGGGCTGCTAGTATTTTCCATTGTGATAGACGTTTTCACTTGTGACAGCTCGGAGCCCCCTGTAGTGAGCACCAGGTTTATTGGCGCAACAGTTCTTTAGACTTCCGCCAAGGTCTGAAGGTGGCTCAAAGCTGCAAATTCACAGAAAAAGTCAAGAAGGAAGTGAAAAGTTAGTTGAGATATCGAATAATTTATTAAGCTTAAAAGGAATTGATATTTATAGGGTGAGTGGGGACACGGTGCCTCAAAGATCATCAGGGCCTTATCCATTCAGGATCTTTTCTGATCTTCTGGAATGGTCGCCTCGTGGGCATCCTCAATGGATTGTGCCTCCCACTTGACAAATTTAATGGAAAGGCCACCTCACGTGACTCACGAATTGGGGAGGGGGTTCCTGAAGCCAAACCAGCTTGGGTGGGTTTGGAAACCAATTCTGTACGGCCTGATACAGAAGTGGGGAATTTGATTCATTTGTTATCTCAAATTATGACACTTGGTATTCCTCAGTGGATTTAAGATGATCTGCTTATAAATCCTTATTTGCTTCTATCTATTGAGTCTTTGAACAATGAGACTTTGGTGGAATTCCCTCAATTTTCTGAACCATTCTTTCTTCAATCAAACTCACTTCACATCAACATATCAATTTTTCAATATCAAGGATCACCTCAAATCTAATTTACAATCCTGCAGAACCATAGCTTATCATCCAGTCATATCAGAAGCTCAACAAACTCCCCTTGACTGGATGATAAGCTCCTGTTGCTTGTATGCCATCAGAACTTCGAGTATATTTGGTTGATAATCTGACCACCCATGAGCTCCTTAATAGTGTAGGCATCAACCCCAGTGTTCTCAATTATCTCAAACGGTCCAATCCATATGCTAGCAAGATTTTTCCATCTTTCAAACCCATGTTGGTCATGGAACAGGACAAGATCTCCTACCCCAAACTGAGGGAGACTGCTGCGTTTACATTGGTTGGCCACCAGATTTCAAATCTTTTTAGCCAAACTAGTGGAATATGCTTACATTTGAAGTCTAATCAGCGCGTCAGTTAAGGTAGTCAAATAATTCTGAGGCTCTACTCCGCCAGTATCTTCCACGCAGGAATAAAGTAAGGCTGGCAAGGCTGGATGTCTTCTGTAGAGTAGTTGGAAGGTATTTTTCCCTGTCGCCAAATGATAGCTAATATTATATGTGAAGACAGCAATGGATAATAGGGTACTCCATTCTGAAGGCCAATCCTTTACAAGCTTGCATATAATGTTTGCCAAAGTTCCGTTGACCCATTCCACCATTCCATTTGATTCAGGGTAATAGGGTGTAGTCAAGACCCCGCGGATTGCCATTAATTTGTTCAAATTGGGTAAAATATGCGACGTGAAATTGGTTCCATTGTCCATGAGGCTAGACTGCGGACAACCATGTCACTGAATAACACATTCCAGGATGAACTTGGTGGTGGTGATGGCCCCTAAATCATGAGCTCCCTTAATTCCACCCCTCTTGTCAAATGACCAACGGCTAATATTATATACTTGGAGCAGTTTGCGCCAGTCAGCAGTGGCCCCACCACATCCAAAGAAACAGTAATCCATGGAAAGTTAGGCTTAACTAGCTGATAAGTGGTTTTCCTGTGGAATGGTATTTCCACTTGGCACTGGTGACAACAAGCAAACTTTTCAAGCACATCATAGTGCATACTCCCCAATAATAATGGGGTCACAATAACTCCAGCGTTTTTTGCAACCCTCCATGACCTACCGCTCTATGAGCATCCATAAAAATTGCAGTTCTAGAAGAAGGTCTTGGGAAACTCAGCAGAAATTCACCAATCCGCTTATACAATTCTCATTGTGCACGAAAGTATCCTGTCTAAGCCCATCCAAAACTTTACTCACTTGCAGCAGCTCATCAAGATATTTGCCCACAACCATCTTCTCATAAATGATGTCTGCCAAATCTGCCATAATGGCGACAGTTGGTAAGCGTGAGAGACAGTCCACATCTGGTGTTTTGCCCCTGGCCGGTGTACAATCTTTAAGTCATATGCTTGTAGCTCAAGGACCCATTGTGCAAGCCGCCCATCAGGCTCCCGCAGATTCTGCAGCCACTGCAAGGATGCATGGCCTGTGATCACTTTTAATTAACCCTGTGGAGGTAACCCAGAATTGTTTATATGCATATATCACTGCTAAGCACTCCCACTCATCATGGTTTAATTATGTTTAGATACTGTTAAACTTCAGCTACAATCTGAGATGGGATACTCCACACCATCATCATCCTTTTGGGATAGCACAGCCCCTATGGCGGAAAGGGAAGCATCTTTTTTACATTAAATTCCTTTTCAAAATTTGGTATTGTAAACATGCGCGCTAGCCAATGTGGTTCATAAGACATCGAAAGTGGTTTTACATCATTCCGTCCAATCAAAGTTGGCGTTTTTCTTTAACATGAAGAGTGGAGACCCAACAAAGCTGGAGTTGAGAACGAATAACTGGTTGTAACTGACCATCTCTAAAAACACCGGAGGATCCCATTTGTTAACCAGCCAAGTCATCTTGCATATAGCTTCCACTTTAGCCATCTGAGGACTGAGCCCTTGTGAAACCACCAAAAACCCAAGGTATTCCAATTGCTCCTTAAAAAAGTGGCACTTATGGGGCTTAATTTTAATGTTGGCTTCAGTGGGTCAGCGGAACACTTATTCTAAGTGAGCGAGATGATCCGTAAATGTCTGTGAGAACACATTTTTATCAACAAGGTAGACTAGAACGCAAGACAGCTTTAGATCACCCAAAATAGTGTCTATAGCCCGCTGAACGTAGCTAGGGCGTTGTGAAAATCCTGTGGCATATGTGTAGGCTAGAACAACCATTTTGAGAAGTTTATAGCGCAATTCTCTTGTTCCACCGCTGGCAACTTGATTTGCCAGTACCCTGATATCAAGTCCATAGTGGATAAATATTTGGCACCACCTAACTGAATAAAGCATTGCCAATTTTCAGAAGTGAGTATGAATCTTTTTTTGTTATCCTTTTAAGCTTCTGATAATTGATTACTACTCAATAAGTCCATCTTTCTTCTTGACAATTAGCACTGGGACGCCCAGGGACTATTTGAAGGCTCTAACATTCCCTGTTCAACCAATTTATCTATCTCAGTGGATACAACTTTTTCCGCTATCTTGGAGTGATGGTTAGGCCATGACCGGATAGGTGGGTGAGCCCATGTGTCCAATCAATGCACAATCCCACATGCACATCTCAAGTCATGATCATCAGATGCAAAAATGGTTTAGTATTTTTCAAATAGATCCATCACCCTGTCCTTCTGGTCCTCTGACAGGCCAGTTAGAGCCTCTCGCAGAACCACAGTCATTACTCCAGATGAAGGTTTTAAAGGTAGCCTGGGATCTTCCCATGAACCAAAGTCATGTATCTGGTGGACCTCATCAATAGGAATCAGATGCAGATAAGCCACCACTTGATGTCGCTTAACCTTTATAGACTTCTTCCGCGAGTTTGCTGTCAACACCTTCACTTCCCCTGCCCTGGTAACAGGAGCCCTGGAGACACATGGGGTATGAGCCACGATTGCTGATAGGGCCCCATAATCTCAATGTATAAACCTTCCAGGATATCAATTTTGAGCTCCTTCCCTATAATAACCTGATGCCCAGAAGGTATGATTAAAGCACTCGCCGCTCATAGCGGAATACCATTGTACACATAAATCTGATTAGGAAGCGTTTGGGTCCTCCGCTTCATCTGCCAATTTTATACAGGAACCACCCCATCCCTATATGCGAGATTAATTTGGCTGGAGCGGATGGAGTCCTTTGGTATTCCACTGGAGGTGAAGTAAATGGGGATCTGTTGTCCTAGAATTTTAATGGTTTCTTACCTCATATTGACCACAGCCCCAAATTGCCGCATGAACATGGTTCCAATCAGAATGTCAGCGTTGTTATTAGGTAAAACCACAGCGGGAGCAGATGCCCCAACTGACCCAAACCTCAAAGGCAGCGCACTGTAAGCACCCTCTGGCACAGTGCTCTGTGCCCCCGCGGCCCCATACACTACTTAGTGTTCCACATCAGGCTTCAGCGGAAGCTTAGCTAAGAGCTTGGTTGAAATTATATTGACAGGTGCGCCAGTATCAATAATCGCACTAATTTAGGTATTCTGTACAAAAATGTCACAATATGCAGACTCCAAGTAAGAAGTACCGCTGGTGCTTATTACATAAACATTCAAGGGCTTTTGGTTATTCAGAAAAGTGAGAATACCAGCGCTGACATGTGGATATGACTGGGAAATATTCTCTACCAGAATCGCCACTTTCACCCCTTCTAAAGCTGCGACATGTGTTGAAGGTTCACTGACAACTGTACCATTCTGCTTAAGAATTTTCCAGATGCATGGCGTTTGCACCTCTTGGTGGAACTCTGTGTCTGTGTTATTGGGGTCTCTCCCTTGGCTTGAGGCCAATATATTGTAAGAGATCTGTTAATGCAATAAGTTGTTGGATTGAGTTCTGAAACTGAACTCAAGCAACTTGCGGGAATCCTCAGGGACAATTAGCTTTATATTAGTGGAAGTAGAGCATCCCGTCTCTACTCCACTCACCTTTCCCTGTTTGTTCATGGCAACTGGTACTTCATTGACATACAGTTTGCTTGTGCAGCTAGTGGCATAATATCCTCTTTTTCACATGAGAAACAAGTATTTGTAGAAGGCGCTCGTCTTTGCATTGCACCATTAGCTCCAGGTCTGAAATTATTTAAGTAATTGTAACTCATCAGAGGATGAGCTGGTTGAAAATAATGAGGGCAGAAAGGACTTGCCAAAGCGTTAAGGGGTTGAGTATTCCCAAACGGATCATACCCAAGTTGTTGTTGCTCCAATACTGGCGGGAATTCAGTAGCGGTTGCAAGGGGCTTTCCATTTTCTATTGGGAGCACTAGTGGTGGATAGACGGCATAAGTGACTAAAGACTTTTGTAACTCTACATTATCATCAAGAAAGTATAAAATAGCATTATACAGTTCTTGATATGGCTTGACAGCCGCCGTCATCGCTATGCCCACCTCCTCATTGGATAAGATATTCACTCCCAACAACACATGAGCCTCTTCTGTAAACCACTAAGCGAACTCCATCAAAGATTCATTTTGTTGAAACTGAATAGTCAGAAACTCTTCCTTGCGCTGAGCCATTTTCGCCTTACCCCAAAAAGATGGATCATGGTCATCTTCACCTCTTGATATGAGACGGTAATATCCTTAAGGTAACACGTGACATGATCAGCACTTACAACACCCAAATCAGATAACAACAGTTTAGCTTTTCGCCAATTGGAAGCCCCCTCCACAGCAAATTCATAACGCTTGAAAAACCTGTGTGTGAATTTGTTATGAAGAAGTGGGGCAGCTTGTCACTGCAGACCTCCCCTTCTCTAACAACTGCATTTAATTTATACTTTGCACGATATAGCCACTCAGTAGTGTCACCCAAGAGGCTGCCATGTTGGTTGGTTTGGTCACCCACCCAGTGCAGTTGGTGAAAGGCCTGGGTGATATGCTCAGTTATGCTTTTATTTTCTCAGAAAAGAATTTTTTGAGCCTAGAGTACAGTGTCCAAGGCAAAATTCAGTTTTGTGTATTGAGATAATTTGATAAGCTGGGGTAGCACCCCATCAGAGCAATCCATCTGCGCCATGTCTTTAGAAATATGAATTTTTTAGTGTTGATCAATGGGCCCCCTGTAGTGAGCCCCACTGTTACCTTTTGGCAGATTTGACCAATTCCGCCAAATGAGTTACACAGGGTAAAACCCACTAAGCAATGGATAAGTGATATGAGGATTGCTGGCCCTTGATAATTAATGATAATAAAGTCTTAATAAGGAGCTATTGCTCCAACAATACCACATATTTAATATTCAACTAACGGATAACTCTGTTATTTTCCTAAACCTTCTTCATTACTCAAAAAACCTCACCTTCTGACTCTCATGCTCAACTACTAA
>JAKSZP010003328.1:0-40695 GCA_022478985.1 Massospora cicadina
ACGCATACTGTCAGATGGGAAACATCCTCCTATTTGTGCTAAACCCTATTTTAAATCTAAGGTTAAGGAAGCACAAGTTAATAAGAAGTTACAGCAATTATTAGAAGCAAGATTGTTAAAACCTTATAATAGCCCTTGGGCATCCCCCTTACTTCTGGTAAAAAAGAAAAATGGCTCTCATTGTTTGGTTATGGATTACCAAAGTCTAAATGCCATAACCTGGTGAGACAGTTACCCTCTACATAGGACTGATAATTCTCCCAGATTGCCTGCTGGTTCTACATACTCCTCTGCTATGAATTTAGCCAGTGGGTACTGGAAAATTGAGTTATCCCAGAAGACTGTGCCAAATGTAATTTGATTTCTAGTGAGGGTCTATATGAACTGACTCATATGCCTCAAAGGTTAGCAATGCCCCTGCTACTTTCCAGCGAGCTATGGATGGGATGCTCCAGTATTTAAAGTTGACCAGCATCTTGGTATATCTAAACGATATTAAAATGTTTTCAAAACCTTTTACTGAACACTTTGACCATTTATGAGGGGTTTTCAAGAAGGTTTGGAGCTCCTCTCTAAAGCTCAAGCCTTCCAGATGCTCATTTTCTAATGGAAATGGTGTTTCTAAGTCATAAGGTCTCTGCCAAAGAATTCAATCTTTTTCAGGCAAAATCAAGGCCATCAATTAAATGTCCCCTCCTACCACTCAGCATGATATTCAATTCTTCTTAGGTATGGTTGGATATTATCAGCAATTTATACCTAAATTTGTTGATCTGGCTAAACCTTTATTATATTTATTGCAAAAAATGTAACATTTAAATGGGGCTCCACTCAAAAACAATCATTCATTACTCTCAAAAATTCTCTTACTAAATTGCATGTGTTAATTCACCCTCAATTTAATAGACCTTTTTATGTTGCATAAAAATGATAGTAATTTCATCATTGGAGCTATATTATCGCAATATGATGAGGACCACGTTGACCATCCTGTGTCTTATTACATTAAAATCTTGTCCAAGGTTGAGCAAAATTACAGCGTAACAGAATGAGAATTTCTGTATGTAATTATGGCAGTTAAGCACTTTTGATCTTTCCTGTATGGCAATCATTTTTTCATCATTATAGACCATTTTTCCTAAGATGGTTGCAAAATATGAAAGATATTGACAGAAGCCTAGCTCAATGGGCTTTACAGTTGCAAACTTATAGCTTTTCTATTATCCATTGGTTGAACTCCAAACATCAAAATCTGATGTTTTATATTGATTACCTGTGTTAAACTTGGACTACAAGAAAGAGGAGAGATTGTATGATTTAATTAGGAGGCCTGAACTATAGAGTAAAGAGTCTGAAGAAGAATAAAGCTCCTCAAGACCATTACTAAGGATACCATGATACAAAATAAAGCTTTAAATAAGAAGGTAGACTCCAAATAATTACCCTTTCTACATCACAACACTCGATTTGATGCCATTATAGAAGGGCATAACCAGGTTGGTCATGGGGGTCTAAAAAAGACCCACATGTGGTTAAAAATCGATTCTATTGGAATAAAAATGGTTGTTACCATCAAGAATGCTACTGATGCTTGCCTCATCTATAAAAGTTGTAGTATCTCCAACCCTATCTACCAAAATCAAGTAATTCTGCCTACCAAAGCTTTTAAAGTGGTAATTATTGATGTTGTAGGATCCTTGCTTGAGGCTTTCATGGGCATCAATATAATATAATGGCTGTCAATCATCTAACTAAATGGTTCAAGGCCATATCAATTGCTACTCTCTCCGCTAAAGCCACTTCCTTATTCCTCTACCACAAGGTTATTAATCAACAACTGTGTTATAAAGTTCTTATGCTTGACAATGGGACTAACTTTACTTCTCAACTTTTACATAGTTTTCACAGTTATTTAGTGCTCCCAAAAGTTTGTGGTTCCTTAGTACCAATCAATAAATGGTTCCATTGAATGTTATAATGGAACTTTAGTAGTCATTTTTAAGGTGGCTTCCACTGATCCAACCCAATGGAGTTTTTAAATGTTAAGTGCTTTGCTACTTACCAAATTAGTTACCATCATATCATCAAAATGTCACCGTTTAAATGTACCTATGGGAGAGATCCTTCAGTTTTATTAAGCGTCCAGTATATTCTTATAAAAGTGTTACTGAAAACTCTAATTTAGTTATGCAAAATCTTGCTGACAAAATAATTTGCCTACAAGTTCAAACTGAGTTGATTGAATCTACCACAAAAAGGGAGACTCTTAAAAGTAACCATCATAAGCCTGCTTTGCCTGAATATCAGATTGAGGATAACGTTATGTATTATCGCTCTAACCATGGTGGCTGAATGGAATTTAGAGTCTAATGGTATGGACCCTATATGGTTATATTCCATAGAGGACTTGAATACTCCATTGTACATGCTGATATGGGTATAATTGTAAATTGAGTTAATCCTATATTTTTTTGAACTCATCCTCCTCTATGACTAAATCTTGGGGGGAGAGATGTTGATATTTTTCCAGGTTTTTCCATCTCTTATTCTTTTACTCTGAAATTTCCTCTGCTTGTTGCTGAGGGGTGTTAGTGATTCTGATCTCATCAAGTCAGCTATGATTTATTAGGCATATCCTGATCATAAAATTAAAGAAGTTCGATCTCTCAGAAATTAAAAAAGATTAGATCAGAAATGAACCACTCCTAAGATCTATATCCTAAGACTTTTCATTTATAAAGTTTGTTTTTTGCAAGCCAATATTTATTCTTATTTTACTCAACTCTTTAATTCTGGAGATTCCAATGAAGTAACTTTGAGAGAATACCCAGTACTATTGAAGTGTAATTTAAACCTTTAAAAAGATCTTATGGAAAACCCTAGATTAAAAACCTCACAAAAAAGGATAGGTACCCTATCCCCAATATTAATGATGCTCTGGCCCAAATCTCTGGATCCAAGTTCTACTCCACTATGGACTTGGCTAGCAGATACTGGAAAATGGACCTTTTTACTTAAGACCAGGAGAAATATGCTCTCATTTGCAGTAAAGACTTGTTTTAACCCACTTGGCTACTGCAGAGGTTGTGTATTTACCTAAAAATATTTCATTGGGAAATAAATCATATTTTATAAGATCTTAAGTTAAGTTTATGGTTGTTTATCTTGATGAAATCACATTTGTTTCTAAAACTTTCAAAGAGCAACTCACATCTAAAGAAATTTTAACGCTTTCATGCAACTAACATTAAGCTGAAGCCCTTGAAATGTACTTATTTTCATAAGAACTTGGATTTCTGGGACACCTCATCTTACAAGAAGGGGGTTTAACCCCTATATTATAAGGGTGAAGTATATCCAAAATGCCTGCACCCCAGACCCTGTGAGATATCCAGGTGTTTCTGAGAATGATGTGGCATTACCATCAATTCATCACAAATTTTTCCCAGCTCAATGAGCCTCCCATACGCCTCTTGGCAATAAAATATTCCTTTCTATGGGGGTGCTGAAAAAGGCCATGTTTGGACGCTAAAGAAGTTACTACAACAAAGGCCTATCATAGGCCACCCAGACTATGATAAATCCTACATTATGTTAAATGATGCCTCTTACTATGCCATTGGAGCTATCCTAGCTCATTTGGATGATCATGGCTTCATCATTCCATTTATTACTTTACCAAAATGCTTATAAAAGCTGAACGCAACTACAGTATAACAAAGAAAGGGTGCCTTAATAGCTTGCTTGCTGTAAACTATTGCCGCCCTTTCTTATATGAGACTTCCTTTATAAGGGTTATCAACCACACCTCTTTAATAAGCACAGAATATGAAGGATCCCTATAGAAGGTTGGCTCACTGGACCTTGAAGCACCAGCATTATGACATGACAATTGATCACTGAGATGGAACTCGCCACATGAAAGACACAAGTTTGACTTAGTTGCCTGTCCTTCACTTAATTAAAAAGTGGGACTGAGAGGTTACATGACTTCCTAATGCCCCCAATGCTTGGGATGATGAGGATGAACCCCTACAAAAGATGTTAGCTTGACACTTCCGCAACACCAAGGTGGAGAGTGGAAAGTTATACAAAAAAGTGGGGGCCCAATGGCTGCCCTATCTTAGATCTTTCAAGTGAGTACCTGTGATCATAAAGAGCCACTCTACGCTTGGGCAAGGTGGAGTGAGAAAAACTTATGAGTGAATTAAGGATTGGTATTGCCAAAATGGAATTATGAAATCCACTATCAAATTCCTGGATGCCTACTTAACCTGCAAAAAGCAATCCAGTCTCAAGGAAAATTTGATATCAACCTACTACCCTTCAGCAACCCTTCCACATGATAAGTTTAGATGTGGTATGTCCTCTACCCCAGGCTACTAGTAGTTAAAGCTACATACTGATAGGTATTGATCACTTCACATGATGAATTGAAGCTGTGGCTCTCCCAGACAAAACTGCTAAAGCTACCACCATCTTCTTTCATCAATATATTTTTACCTGCCATGGTTGCTCCAAGTTCTCCTCTGTGACAACGGGAAGTCTTATATTAGAGTGATTAAGATCCTGACTCCTCCATGGGAGAACAACAACTCTTCTCAGTTTCCTTATAGCACTTCAACAAACAGTACTGTAGAAAAAGAGATTGGAAATATAGTATCCATGCTATGAAAAGCGGCCACATCAGACCCTCTTCATTGGGATCAGTTCTTGCCTTGTGCCCTGATGGCCTATTGGATTAGTTACCACTGGATCCTCAAACTGCCTAGATTCTATATTCTATATGGTTGTAAACCTGGGGTACCTGCTCTATTAGTTAAAGATGTATTTTCAGCCAAAACTGATGATCCTGACAATGCCATGAAAAGGTTGCCCAACACATTATCAAATTACAATCTTTTGCTATGACTAACTTAGCTAAAACTGTCACCAAAGAGGGCCAAGCTGCTAATGAGCTTAGACCCCCTCTGCCCTCATTTCACTTATCTGAATTGGTTCTATATTATCATAACTTTATCACTTCCATGAGTTTGAAGCTTGGGTCCATTTGGGAAGGACATTTTGTTATCACCTACAAGAGGGGTGATGAATACTCTATCAAATCCCTTGCTTTTGGGATGACTATCAATCAAGTCATGGCAATTTCTATTCTTCTATTTCCCCCCAACATTCTTGAAGGGGGTAATGTTGGACAATTAGATGTATGTCTAGCTAATAATAATATTTCAGTGCCAAATAGTTTAACTAACATTAAAAATTCCGCACTTAAACCTCAGTGTTATTGTCTCATTTGTAGAAATGATTTTACTCCTCATATTCATCCAAATAACTTCTCTTGAGACAAGGAGGGTACTTCATACCTCCCAGCAAAATAGATGGACTGACGTGGAAGTCCGCCCCCATGCCAGCTTAATTTAGTACAATTTCCAAAAGGGAAAAAACCCCTTTTATAAACCTGATGGGTATTAAGGGATGTAAAATATTTTTATGATGGATGATTGGAGAGATTACATTAAAATACTACCCTATGATAACATCATTCCAGCCATAAAATCAACATCTGAAATCAAGCCCACTGAGTTAAAAAGCTTATCAAAAGCGATGGTAGTTCAAATTTTCAAATATCTAAATTGTTATACCCTTTGCCTAAAATGAATTCCCTCAATTTTTACTATCAGCTTTAAAGTTGCATAAATACTATAAGGTATCAGTTTAATAATGGTTCTCTCTTTCTGATCCCTAGTTTTTATATATTATTAATACTATTTAAAAATCCTAAAGCACTTGTGGTTTACAATTTTCCCTTAAAATCTTTAACCGCTACTAAAAGTTGTAATACTCCACCTTCTGCTATATTGTTGATTTTCTACGCCAATAGCACCAGAGAGAACAAATATTCCAGGATCTCAACAACCTGTTAAGTATGCCTAAATGGCTTGGAATAGATGTCACTGAGAAAATTTGCAAGCATTCTAAAATAAAAAGATTTAAGAAGACCAAACTTTATTACAAGGAGAAAGCACTCTGCTATATGAAGAGATGGGACTCTGACTGAAAGGAATCCTTAGAAAACCACACTGAGATGAATAACTATTGGTCTTTAGGTTTTGTTTAATTTTCTAAAAGTTTTATGGTTAAACACCTCTTTGCACTAAAACAATACCCAAAGAAACCATCCAGGCTACAACATATCCTCTTAGCAAAAGATGCCAAAATCTTGTGTGCTAACAACTTCAGAAAACCAATTAAACCTAGATTCTTAATACCAAATCAACTGAATGCCTTGGCACCCTTGCTGATTTCTTGTGCCATCATTCTTCTATTTTTGTTAATGAAACAGCCAAACCAAATGCTTTGGCGCTGAAAAATTATTCTTCTGCCAAGGCTACTGCAAAATTTTTAACAATTTTCTCAGGCTAGCTGAGCTGAGTAATATAGACTAAATTGCCCTCTCCTACCATTTTAATATATTATAACTCTTTTAATTATTCTTATGATTTACTTTTTACTAGAATTTTAGTATTTACAGCTGACGTCAGAGAATTAAAATTTACTGAAAAAACTTGATACAATATAAAGATTTTTATAAGAAGTTGCCATCTGGCCGCCTCTCTAAAACTACAAAAATCTGTGCTTTAAGTTTGTTACCCTTGAGTTAGTCAACCCTGGCAACCAAACTACTTTTCTTTTTCTATTTCTATGATTTATTTGTTGACTTCACGATTTTTCTATATGATTGATCCTGGTGACAGAATCAATCACAAACTGACCAGCTGCTATCTTGAATTTATGTGAGACCAAAATTAATTACCATTGCCTTCATAGTGACTAGTCCAAACACCCACATGTTTTTTAGTTGCCATCTTGTCTCTTAATTTGGATCAGTTCATCTTAGAAAACCTTGAAGTTCACAAGTATAAGCTGAATTGGCAGCAAGTTATCAAAGTCTACCCAGTAAAAATCGGCCATCTAAAATCAGCATGTATTTTAAGGATTTGGATGACCAGGCCAATTATAATAACATCAAATTCCTAATTAATAATTATCACTGGTTTAATTTTTACCCCCAACTACTTGATCCAAACTTCATATTAAGGCCTGGCCTCATGTCCCCAAGCTTCTACCTTTTGGCTTTATCAACCATTCTGAGCACGTCTGTCATCAAGCCTTTAGCTTTCATATATCAAAGTTGAATGAAGTTATGTGTAGCATCAAGTTACATCCTCTAAACCCTCAGTTAAGGTTTGGAGGCGGTGGTGTCACATTTTCTCTAGTTGCTGTGAAGCCTTGGCCTTGGCTTTTGATTCATTCATTTAATAGGCTATCTCAGCCTATATTATTGTGAATTTAAAAATTAACACCTTATTGGGCTTAAGACCACAAATTATTATAGACCTTAAATTTCACAGCAATAATATTTAATAACGCCAAATTTACAACTAAACAAATTCAGGGTAGATGCCTGATTGGCAATACAGTAATTAATAAAATAGGGTGATTTCCCTATCTAAATTATTATTTTTTTGAGGTAGAATAAATGCTTTATCTCAGCCTTGGCTCACCTTATTCCACTTCTATTTAACCTATAAGCACCTTTATCTGTTCATTGTTCCCTTTATTATGCATATGGTCTTAGGTAGTAAATTATTGACCTTTTACATTGATCATTTCTAATATCCCTAAATTTATCTGATATCCTCCTAAAACTATAAATAGTGCTACTTGTTTAATAATAAAATAACTTTTTTATTATCTAACTTATGCCTTAATTTATTAATATTTCAACCATGTTGTCTAACAGAGTAAACTTTAAAGTTCCACCTTCAGATTCTAAATTAAAACCCATTAGTTGGTTTATCCTTTAAATTAACAATCTCTTTATCATACAGTGTTCTTCTTATATACCTGATTTTGTAATTCATCTTTTATCTCAAAAATAAAGCAAAAGCTCAGCATGTTTTTTATTAACATTTAAAAGTTTGTAAAACCTTACACAACTGCAATTAGCTCATTTTGACTAACTTAAAGGATGCTTAGTTAATTTTTTATCTGTGTTCATTCCTCAGTCTTATCATAGGATTTTATTTCTCTTGTTCAATGGCCCAGGGGCCCTGGAGGTCCAGGGGGATCTTCTTGGCCAGGTGTCAGGTGAACAGCAAGTAAGAATTAGACTGGCCTGCCAGCCCAGATACCAGAGCATCTAAGTGGCAAACCAGAATTCTGGAGGCACCGCTGCTGGTATGATGGATATGGAACTGGAAGGGAGCTTAATTCTCAACAGATAAAACAGGATTTTGGGGGAAGTTTTTTTTATTGGAAAACCTATGAAAGGAGAACCAACCAACAATTTTCTCAGTGAAATGCACCTGATTAAATAGTCATTGATTTTGAGGGAAAACAAGCCATGATCAGGTTCCACAAGCTCAACCTAAGTGGCGAATTATTCAGGAAATGGGCAGGTTAGTTCCCTAAGAACTGACATCACAAAGTTTGGTGGCGGGCCAAGTTGCAGTTGGTTCAGCCTAAGCGGTGGACTATTCAGGAATGGGCAGGTTAGTTCCCTGGGGACCAACATTGCTAAACTTGGTGGCAGGCTGAGTTGCAGTCAGTGGCATTGCATCAGGCGCAACGCCCAATTTGCAGGCAGGAATCTGCCCATTGGGGGTGATTCCTGACGGATTTGGGAGGGTGGGATTTTTTGGTCATTGTGTAAACTGAATCACAACTGTTGGGCATTCTGGCAGATAGCTCAGTCTTCATACCTTTTCAACCATTTAAAATCCAATTATTGGGCCAATTGCCACTCAAATTAGTTGCAATTGATTTCATTTTGGCAATATCAGTGCAGATTTTACTGATTCCTCATAACAGCTCTGCCAAGGAGAGTGCAGGTACTGGAAGTAGGATCCAAAGCGGAAGGGCTATTACCCAGCGCTTGTCACCATGTGAGCGATATCACCCTGAGTAATGAGGGGTATGGCCATCCTCTTTGGTAATTTCTTGCTCGGGAATGGAAAGATGGCCCAATTAACGCCCAGAGGATGTTCACCAGGACTTACACCAGGGGGACCATCTTTAACAGAATAACTTGGGGCCCTTTAGGTCTGAGAGTATCTTTTTGACCAGATGGGCCTTTTAGGCCAAATGGTACCTCAAAATCTGCCTCTAAACTAGTGCCAGTGTCACAAAAGGTCCAGTAGGTCTCTTGGTTTTTTTGCTGATAAGGAGTTAGTAAATGACTTAATAGTTTTATAATTAATCATTTGGTTATCTGAAAACTGGAGAGTTGATTATATATCTCAGAGATAAATTCATGAACTTGTTGCTCTCTATGTGCTGTACCTTAGTGCTATTAGCCAGGTAGGTTCAATCTTAGTTATTGGATCAACCCTACATACAATTGACTGAAGTGATTCTTCACTTCATTCATAATTCCCTAGCAATTGATAATTGATACCCCAATGTTATTAGAAACTCAAATATCATATGATGAAAGTTAATGTATGTTAGGGTATTAAGTTTAGATATAATCCAGTGACAATGTAACTCTTGGTGGTGTACTTACAATATTTATACCATATGGTTTATTTTGGATGCACAAATTGATGAAGATGCTTATATTGATTTAATTTAGCTAGAGAAAAAAATTAGATAGTTATATAAATCTCTCATTGTAGAGGGTAAATCAGATACTCAAGCCTTGCTATATTATTCCCATGATAATAAACCCCTTTTAGGAGCTTTGTAATAGTATTGACCAATTTAGTTTAATAAAAATCAATAGTATTTTATCAGGATTTCCAGCATGGAAACTTTAAAAAGCTATGATAGAAAAGCATCAATATTCTTGACAGGTATCTCAGTTTGCAAAGCGACTATCCATACAGCAATAATGTGATCAACATTAGGAGACTTAATGCTATAAAGAGTTATCTTCTATATAAATTCATGTATGTAGCTTGGGTGGCCACTAAAGTGAGCGCCACTTATTGGGGTTTATAGCTCAAAGAAGCCCATCCTAGTGAATATTGGTCTTTATTTAAAAAAAATCTTACCAATTAGATAACTTAGACAATCAAGTCAATAGGTTTTTAGCTTAGAAGTAAGAATATAAGACAGCTATATTATATATTAAAAATGAAAAAAGTAATTTTGTCATTTTACATTTAGCTAATATATATAAGTTGATAGGAGACTCATCTCCTCTAAGGATAATGTGATTATCAAAAACAAAATCATTGGTAATAAGTTCAAAGATGAGCTGATCTACCAACTTCAATCTTAAGGATCACCTGATGTGGTTTTTGCAACATCAAAAGTGTTGATTTCCTTTAATGTTTTATGTTAAACCACATGTTCTGATGCAGTGCAAATGAAAATCTAGTGGGATGCACATACAATTGAAACTCATTAAATGCCTTTAGCACCAGCAATCACTGAATTATTGTTCTCAATGAGATGCATACTGTATTGTCAGGCTCAGTAAGTGCAAATTTATAGGAGAAATCTAACACAGGTCCTCATTTCCTACTTGTTTTAGACCAAAGAGGCAGGAGAAATGACTTATAGTTTAAATGGGAGTTATCATACCATTATTAAGCATTAATCTACATAATCTTTAAGGTCCTCTGAGTGCTTCATTTAAGAGAGTAAACATGGTACCATTTTATTCAACTGCACCATATTTACTTTAAAATGTTAACACAAATGCATTTTATGTGAGATGAGTTAGTTCAGCATTGGGTTAGACATGGGAAAGGTGGCTGATCTAACTTTATAGTGGGCACCACAGCGTTACTATCCTCAGGTAGGGCTAGAACAGATGAATAAAATAAGGATAATGGTGAGATAATCTTGTAAACAGATTAATATTTATTGTATGCAATAATATATTAATAGAATACTTATGCTACCACTATATCCACAAGCTTTCAGCAGTAATAATATATCTAAAGAAAAGTAGAGCTACTCAGATGAATGTCACCTGGATTGAAACAAGCCTTCCTTTAAATCAGAGATCCCCAACCACTGGGCCACGGACTGGTACCAGTCTGTGGGCCATTTGTTACTGGGCCGCATACCTTATCAACCAGAGAGTGTTAGGAGGCGGAGAGGATGTTACTCATGTTATGTTGTTGGTGCTATGTTATGAGGATGCTGCTAATAAAGTTGCTTACAAATGCACAGTGAATTCACATTTTATTATTATATTTAAAAAATACCACGGTTTTTGAGCCAGTTATATCATTTTATTTTGTGTATTTATCCACCACACCTTAAAGGCTAGTCTGTGAAAATAGGTTCTGATATTAAACCAGTCCATGGCCCAAAAAAGGTTAAGGACCACTGCTTTAAATTATCAACTTCATTCTCTAATTATAAGAGAGTGTCTCTAACTCTCCAAGAATAAAATATTAATAAAAGTTATGTAAATATACTCAGTATGATGCCAAAACCTCCATAGCTTATAAAGATACCCCAGATAACCTCCATAAGGAGGTAACCTACAAGAGAGAAAAAGGTAACATGAGATAAGGGTACATAAAAATAGGCTTTATTTAAGGGAAGTGAGATGACCAACTGAGAGATTGGATGGAAATCTTTATTTTAAAGGTAAAATTTGGCAAGGCCTGGATTGATTTGTTGAAACTTGGAATCAATTATATCAATAACACAACTTTACCATTTATGGTAGTTCTATACCTTAATTATGTGCAAACTCAAGTTTTTGACATCAGCTGCATTTTATTATTTTTGGTGGTAGTAAATTTTATAAACAAGTCTATTCTCATTTGGGAAGCAAATTTAATGTATATCTTTATTTAAACTGTAATTAGTGATTTTTAGTACAGTTGAGGTAACATCCTGATCTGCATCACACAATTTCTGGGGATAACCTGGGCTTTCTTGGCCTTAACCCAGCGTTGATCCATGGTATACTTGAGGTCTGAAAGGCCAATCAACTTTACCCCTTTGGCTGACTTACTACTATCTTGTTCTTCCAATTTACTCTAAAAGTTGTCATGAGACATGACACTAATACTTAAATCAGCTGATGTAACAAGGACATTTCTCAGCATTAAATATCTACTGTTTTGATAATGTCAGACATAAAAAACTACCCACTGCATAATTAAAGCCTGATCCTAAGTAAGGTTTTCTATACTTCTTTATCTACATGACCAAAAAAATGAAGGAAAAAAATAAATAGGAAAAGGGGCTAAATTGTCATCTAAGCAAACTAAAAAGGCTTGCAGGTATAGAATATAAATTATTAGGTGGCTCAGGTGGCCCTAACCTTGGATCTGAGAAGTTGATTTCAGATAGATCATCAGGTGTGCTATATAATGTTTGAAGAATAGTAACTTTCTTCTTAAATGTTATTACAAGTTTAGTAGCACTTAATTCTTCATTATGGACATTGCAGGATGAATTTATGATAAGCTGATGTTCAACCTGTTAATCAGATGGAACTTAAATTTTATTTTTGTGGTAAAAATCTGTGTTGTCAGTTGTGCAGTGTATGACAGGGTAAACTGATTATGTAACATGTAAGGTAATTTATTGCTGTAAATATTTAAGTCTAGCCTATAAACAACTTGCCTCATATATTCAGTTAATGTTGATCATCCAAGCTGACATATGAGTAAGGTTAATCATAAATCATTTAAGATTTCCTTGTGGGTGATGATGTGCATACCAAAATCAAGGTTACTATCATAAAGCTAAAAATATCCTCCCTTGCATATCAAGAGGTCAATCAATTATGAGGACAACTGTGGGGAAATTTTGCAGGAAGGAAACCAAACTGACCTGATAATCTTGCTTGTCTACTTCCATCAATATAGAGATAGCTGTGAGAACAGAGGTGTAATAAGGCTCTTTGAATGAGGGTCAACCATTTAAATTATAGGGTAGGTCTGTTTTACTAAAACTTATATATTTATTGGGTGACAGTTTGAAAAGAATTTTTATATAAAACAGGAGAAGATACCATAGAGTTAGATTTAAAGGAACTACCACCATGCAAAAAATGTCAGTTTATTGATTTTCTAGAAACTATACAGGCTTCTACTTTGGTAGATCTCCCATCAAAATTAAAATAAAAGGATCTTATAACATCTCAACTAAAAGCTTAGAAGGTGGCAGAATAGTCTAGATAGCAATTTGATGTAATTGCCTATGCCATTATACTATAAAAACTACTGGTAGCATGTCATCAGATCACATATAATGAGAGGTTACTGAATTGATGGCCACAAAATAAGTATTGCAGTTACTTGTTAAAAATTGAAAATACTAATATTGGGTTGAGCTTGAAAGGTATTATTTTCCACATCAACTCTGATATCTTAAATAAAAATGGGTTGGTTACTGAGTTGATATATAATAATTAATATGAGTTTTATTAACCTAGTAACTTGAATGAAGAAGTACATAAGGGAACATACCTTGTTAGATTATAAACTATACTACATAAGGGATATTCACCATCCATTTTATGTTTGAACAGCATGAAAAAAACTGAATACTATTGTCATAAGATGGTTCCATAGCTTAACTCTGCATTGTATTTGTAATCCTACATGTTGTAAGCTTAAATTCATAGCATACCATAAATTGTAACCATCTGAGGTTAATATGAAAATATATCATTATAAGTAGTTATATTTTAATTTTGACACTTGATATCAACAGATGCTCAAATTTTTAAAACTAATAAATATTTCAGAAAGGGTTTTTAACATTTTCAATCTATTTAAAATAAATTGAAGTGTGATGGCAAGGAAAAGCTATAAATATTATAAATTTAAAATATGGCCTACCCACAACAATTGAAGGTTTGGTGGAGTTTGAGCTAAGTGGCTTAGATAAATAAAAGCTTAATTATGGGCAAGGTAGAGGATTGAATAGCAAGTTTTAATATATGAACCATCTAGTTTTTTTCTGAATAATAAAAGGTGCAAAACTGAATAATAAAAATTGCAAAATCGTTATTATAAGCAAAAGTTTATTTTCTAGATCCGATTTTTCTTAAACTATTGACTTTACTAGCCTGATAAATAAGTACTTGATCTCTACCATTTATTGCTGAATACTAGATATGAACATTAGCAAATTTAACCAGCCAGCTATGTTGTTGCACACCCTCTCAGTAAACCAGAGCCCCTATGTTAGTAAACCGAAAGCTGGTGATTTTTTTCCAAGTCTCAGTTTCTGGTTGCAGATGTGAGGAAACCTGGGGCTCATCCTTTTTAGTATTAGATGGCAACCCGGGGCTCATCCTTTTTAGCATTAGATGGCAACCCGGGGCTCATCTTAGGGGCCCTATCGGTTCAGTTTCTAATACCTGGCTAGTAGTTTTAAACTCCTCTGTTCACAATGGCACAGACTATGTGCCACACGGATACAAATCAAGGTTAGCTCACTAATTTTATAGACTAGATCATCCTTTAAAAGATTAAAATCGATCGCCAGGAGCTAAATCTGCTTAGGCTATGAAGTGGAATGAAACAAGCCGAATCAATTTGGTTATAATCTCAGGTTTTGTAGCAGTTTGATATATAAATCTTTATCGACCAATATCCAACTTACCTATAATAATAAAAAGCAAGTGTGTGTGTGCGCGATGCCCAGCCAAAACTACAGCATGTAGAGGTTTGAAAATTTGAATATAGGTGGACAGGAGGGGGTCCGTGTGCGCCTCGAAGCCGGATTTTTAGTTATCATAATAAAATAAAAAGTTTTATATATAAAAAGTAAAAATTTTATATGTTTTTATTGGAAATCAGTATATTGTTATGGCTGAATGGTTTGATGGTCTATGCAATAGGTTAAATTGTTTTGGCAAATGGTTGGTGGTTTTGGGTTGATTAATAAGCTTGATGATTTTAATAAAGCAGCTAGTGATTGGTTGATTTGATAAGTTAATTGGTTTTGGTAAGTGGTTGGTGATTTTTGGTTGTTGGCTGATTTAAAGGTTGAACAATTGGTTTTTGCTGAGTGGTAGTTCATTTTTTAGCTGATTCGATGGTCTCAACAGTTTCAGGTAAGAAGTGATTGATGGCTTAGTCAATTTGGCAGGCTTAATTAATTTTGGCTAAGTGGTTGGAGGTTGGAAGATTCAATAGGTTTAATAGTTTCTGAACTTATTGATAGCTATCTACCAATATAAAACTAAAATAATTTAGAATCATTTGGTAAGTTATAAGCTGGGTGTAGTTGTGCACACCTGTAACCGCAAGCTAAGGTGGGGTAAAAATATTGTAATAGGTTCAAAACCTGGTATAGCTAGGATAAATATAATTTCTTCTATCCTATTTATCATTATTCAATTAATGATATTGAGTTAAAAGAAATAAAAAGTCTGGCAAGTTATAACATCATAGCAAAGCATGAGTATACTACTAGTAGTAAAATAAAATGGGGTTACCCATATCTAAATTAATAGAACCACTTATAGCTAAATTTAAAAATAGCTTATGAAAGAGTATCTTTATATCAGAGATATGACCTCACTTTATTTATGAACTCATTAGTGAGGTATTATCAAAGTGGATTGAAATATAACTATCAATCATAATGAGCTCAGACCAATAAAACTTATAAGGTTTCTAAATATAGCAAAGGTATTATTGAGGTTGATCTTTCACCTATGCTTAACCTGAGACTAATTCAAATGACATTGATGGCTTGAACCAAGAAGTTATCAGAATAGTCTAAAATTGTGATTGGTTACAGATTTATACTTAATAGATCCTTCATTTGATGATACTGAGCATGAGAAAAAAATACAAAGAGGTAGATAATATTTTGATCATTTTGAACAAATAAACCCCACCACAATTAGAATTTTGTAGTTACACTGCCATCCCGTACCTTCCTGTATACCACTAATCCTTTTCATAATAAAATAATTTATTGCAATTTTTGCTAACATGCTTTTTTAAGGGGTTTTGTATTTAGCTTACTATCTCAGTTATAAACCTATAGATAAATCAATTTAAACTTACTGGCTTAAAGTTAATCACGATAAACCTCTATTTTAATGAAGCGCTCAGCGTGAAACTCTCGAGGTCAACATTAACACATACTATTGATTAAAACTCAATAGAAACCAGTTTTTAAAATTAACTAAGCCCAAACTACACCTTCAACCTATTAATCTAAATCCAGTTGTTAACAAATCATACCGATACTAATAATCGCCTTTGGTATACCATTAACATCTTTTTAAACCCCCCTCACCCTCTAACACCACGATATGGGTTTGAATTTATTTTATTTATTTGAGGCAAGCTGACCAGGGGACAGACATTACCAAAAATGGTTTTGAATTTAACTAACCTGAACCTTATCCATCAAACCTAACCCCAACCCGGATGTGATACTTTTAAGCCCCCTAATTAAGTTAAACTATCGACTTGAACTTTTATCTAAAAAGAGGTCCTGCTTCATAGTAGTTTTGTAATCGACCACGGTCCGATCAAAATTTTACCATAGTTTCATGGCTTATGAGTTAAATCGGCCATCTGGGGGGACTTTAGAATAGCTTTAGGGTATAGCTTATAGTTTAGTTAAGGTGAGTTAAATAAAAATCGGTGGGGATAAGGTGCGGCGTTTGGTGTAGCAGTTTAAACCAAGGTTTTGATCGATTGGAGTAGCAATGATGGTCGTCTTGCCCAATTTTAGCTCGGAAGTTGATTAATACGCAAATTCGTTTACGGTCGATCGGGGATAGGATAGATGGTTCGCCTTGCCCAACCTTATCTCGAAAGTTGATTAACGCACAGATCTGTTTAAATTCAAATTTTAAAAAAAAAGATCAAAAATTGGGTTTCGGGTATGGGTTTATTAACACCCGTAGGGGCGGTGCCGGAGCCAGGGTCGAAGGGGAAGATCAGCTGGCGATGGCCATAGCGACGGCGTAGTGGCCAGAATGGGAGATGGAGACCTTGACCTCCTTGACCTCCGCCTGCTGGGCCGCCTTGGCCGCCGCGTTGTGGAAGACGACCTTGGGGGCTTCGGAGAGACCGGTGACGATCTCGATATCGATCAGGGGAGCCCCCGCACCCTGGGTCCAGACCGGGGCCCGATCGAGAGCGAAGGAGGAGACGGACTTGATGACCGCCTCCTTGGCGGCCCACCTACCGGCGAAGCTGGCCTGAGGGTCGGGACGGCTGCGGCAGTAGCCGATCTCGGTAGGTGTGAAGTTGCGCTCAATGAACGTATCGTTCTCGACGTTGATGGCCGAAACCAACTCGACATCCACGCCAACGCCGCGCTCCTGGCCGAAACTTAGCTTCGATAGAATATCCTTGGTAAGGTTGCTGTCGGCGGGGGTGACTTCCGCCCGTGAGGCAGCATCCTCGAAGCGGTAGGAGTTCTTGGCGGTGTCGTAAGTGGCGCGGGCGCGAGGGTTGAGGTAGACGGAGGACTCAAGCTCGGGGGTGTACGGAGCCTCATGTTTGATGCGGACCAGGCCGGCGACGCCGGTGATGGAGTCGTGGAAGTAGCGGTAGGCCTTGGCTTGGCGTTCAGCCACCTTGGAGCGGTAGGATTCGTACTCGGTGCAGCTCAAACCGCCAAAGAGGTAGTCGGGGTGGATGACGAGCACCTCACCGCCAACCTGCCCAAACCCAAACGATTTGAGGACGCCGGCCTTGACCCCATCGGTATGCAGCGAGCGGCTCGGGTAGAGGATGAAGTCGAACCTCTTCATGGCGATGTCGATGTTGTCGGCGTTGCGGTTGCCAGGGACGATGCCGGATTGGAGGACTTGAAGCATGCCGTTCAGCATCCAGGCGGCGGCGGCGCCCTTGGGGTGGCCGGTGAGGTACTTTTGGAAGATGCTGGGGCACACGTTGCCCTTGGTGCGGCCTAGATGCTTGAACTGCTTGTCGACGACGTCGGACTCGTTCCTGTCGTTGGCCTTGGTGCTGGTACCGTGGAACGAGGCCACCCCAATATCGTCGACGGTGAGGCCATAGACGGCGAGGGCACCGCGGATGGGGGCGATGCTGGGATCTTGCCGGTAGAACTCGTTGCCCCATAGGTTGAGCGCGGCGCGCTCTTGGCGGTAGGCCTCCTTGGAGATGTACTCGGAGCGCTCCTTGATGAAAATGGTCTCGAGCTCCCCCGCGAGGTCCCCGCGAGCCTTCAGCTGCTCCGCCTCCTCGTTGAGGTGCTTGTACTCGGCTTCCACCCAGGCTTTGATTTGGGCGCGCGCCCTCACCATCTGACGGGCGCGGTACTTGATGTCGAGGAGCGGGGACGGGAAGCTTCCCTTGGCCTCGCGGGCGGTGGTGAGGATACCTTGGCCGGGGGCGGGGACGGAGCGGCCCTCCTTGTCGGTAGCCGTGTTGGTGAGGGCGACGATGCCGTACACGGGGACCCCCATCTGGATGGCGAGCTTGGCGTTCATGAGGATCTGGATCCCGGACCCGTGCGACTCCATGAAACCGGCACGGGAGGTGGTGGCGGGGCGGGACATCTCCTTGGGGGTGCGGCCCTTGGCGAACTCCTCGAGGGTGTTGGAGGTGGCCTTCATGTTGGCGAATTCGACCGAGCCCTCCTCGTCAAAGTCGTCGTAGCCACCGACGATGACGACCTTGGCCTTGCCGGACTGGATGGTGTCGACGCCAATCTCGACGGACTCAACCGCGGTGGCACAGGCGCCGACGGGGGTCTTTATCGGGCCGGAGGAGGAGAGGAGCAGAAGGTTAATCCAGGCGGGCATGGTGTTGATGAAGGTCTCCTGGAGGATATCGTTCTGGACCGGCTGGTCGAGGAAGCGGCTCTTGTACATCTGGCGGAGGCTGACCATGCCCCCCATGCCGGAACCAGCGGTGTTGCCGACCTCCGAGACGTGGACGTAACTGTAGAACTCGTAGGGATCGGTGATCCCGGAGGCGATTAAAGCCTCAACCGTCGAGACCAGCACAAACAGGGTGATGCGATCCACCTGGCTGACGATATCCTCCGGGATCCCGTACCGAAGCGGGTCCCAACCCGTGGGAACTTGGCCCGCGACCAGACGATCGCCGCGGAGGGCCTTGGGGACATACAGGGAGGCGCCCTTGCGAATCTGAACTATCCAAGACCCAGTCTCCTTGATCTCATACACGTCGGCCTTGTCGCCGTGCTGATGCTTGAACTGGGCCGCCTCCTCGGCGCTGACCTCGATGGGTTCGAGGTCGTGGTCCACCATAAGTTCGCGGAGGGCGAGCCGCCTATCGGGGTTGTACCCTCTAAACAGCTCGGGCTCGATGAGGCGGACGCCGGTATGCTCAAGGATCTGGGCTTCGTAGCGCCGCTTGACCTCGAATTCCGGCACCGGCTCCCCGGACTTGGCGTCCACCCACCCGGTGTGTTTGCCGCCGGACTTGAGCGGGCCGTTGTGATGGCGGATGAACCCCATGATCCACGCGAGCTCGACGCAGCCCTCGAGTGAAAACTCGCCATACGCCTCCATCTCCCACCGGGTGCGGGAGGAACCGAAGGGGCTGACTTCGCCAAACCCGGTGACGACGACCACCTTCTCAAGGTCAACCATGCCCCGAAGATGTTTGAGATGGGCGAGCTGGTCGTAGGGCTTCAGGGCGGGGAAGCTGAGCCTCATGTTGGAGCGGGGAACTGCGATGCGGGTCTTGTAAGCGGAGGCGGCGGCCGGGCCGTTGACGATGTTAAAGTCGAGGGCGTTGTCAGCGGTGATGGCGCGGCGGATGGCCGAAGTGTCAGTAATTTGTTGACGGAGCTTGGATAGGGCCGCCTTGAAGTTGGGAAGGTACTGGAAGCCGCCGTTCAGATCGGCCCAGACGGGTTCCACCTGAGCGATGTTGGCGATGGTGGGATGCATCAGGCCAAGGATGTTGAACGCCATCTCCTGGGTGCTGAAGGTGCGCACCCCCAGCTTCTCAACGCCCTCCGAGACGATGTTGTTCTGGTTCATCAGGCCCGTGCCGCGGGTCCAGCCAATCACGGTGCCGACGATGGTGAGGTAGGAACCCCAGCTCTCAGAGTACCAGCGATTGAGAAGGTTCTCGAGGCCAATCTTGGACTCGCTGTAGAGACCGTCGCCACCGAACAGGCCGTGGTTAGGCGAAAGGGGGATGAGGACCTGGGCGGGGCGAGTACGGAACCCGTGCTGCTCCTTCTTCGCCTTGACGCAGCCGAGCAGGCGAAGGAGGTTGGTGAGCATGACGCGATGGGCGAATTCCGAGAGACCATCCAGGTCGGTGATCTCGCGCCCATTCTCAGGGACCGCCCCAAACGGAACGATGAAATCCAAGTCGAAGACCATGCCGGTTTTCTCGGTTAGACTGTAGATGTAGTTGACTAGGTTCTCCACATCCTGCTTGGAACCTTGGTTGAACGGCACGACAATCAGGGAGCTACCCTTGGAGCCATAGCGCTGGTAGATACCCTGGTAGTACTCGGTCGCCGCGCGGTTGAAACGTGAGGTGGTGACGATGACTTGGGCGCCACCCGATAGAAGGCCGCTGAGAATCTCGGCCCCGATCGAGTTGCGTCCGCAGCCGGTGATGAGGACGTTTTTGCCTTCAAAGGAAAGCCCCGAGCGGGCCATCTCCCCAAGAGCCTCGAGGTAGATGGTGGTGAGCTTGGGGTTGTACTCCCAGCCATGGATCGGGTCCTTCTTTTTGAGGTGCAGGAAGGGGAGGGTCTCCTTGGTGCCGGTAGGCTCGGGCTTTTTGACGACCTTTGCGGTGCGGCGGGGCTTGCTGAGCTTGGGCGTATGGGCCGCGGATTGGGAGAGCGAGAGGGTCCTCATGACGTCATTGTGGAGGGCCCGGATCTCCTCCTTGTACGACTTCTTGATGTTGGCCTGATACTGGATCAGCTTGAGGATCTTGCCGAGGTTTTGTTGCACCAGTTGGCGGCCGCTGATCTCGGTGATGGGCGAGCCAGCCGCCATCTCTTCGACGTAGTGGGCGAGCTTGCGGACGTTCTCCCGCAGCACCTCCTTGTAAACGACCTCGCCGTTCTCGGTGATGTTTGTGGAGGGGGCGGTGGGGAAGTTGACGTCCTTGTAGATGGGGGCGTGGTTGAGGAACTCCTCCACGTTACCGATCAGAACCTTGCCAAACTCCTTGGCGTTGCGATAGTTCTCGTTGGTGTCCGCCGGGCAGGTGTCAATCTTGAACTTCATGAACTCCAGAAGCGAGGGGTCGGAGCGATTCATGAGATGGATGCACTGGGCGGTGACATCGCGGTCGACGGCGGTGAGGCGGCCGAACACAAAGTCGTAGTAGAGGGTGAGTGCATCCTGACGGGACCAGTTCCAGTAGGAGTCGTAGACGCGAGCCTTCTGGGCATCAAACACCGGCTTGACGCCTTGCACGTAGAACTCGCCGTGTTCGGCATGGAACGTATCGACCTCAGCCTGAAGCGCGAGGTTGCGCTCCTTTTCCGCCTCGAGTAAACGGTTGGAGATGGACTGGTCATCGCCCATGTATTGCGCGAGGAGCTGAATCTGACGGCGGTAGAGCGCGTTTTGCTTCTTGGTTAGCGCATTGAATTCGGCACTGTCAAGGACGGCGCCACCCGAAGCCCCGCCTGCAGAACCAGCAGCTCCAGGAGCAGACAGAGTGATCCCCTCATTAGAGGCATAGGCCTGGGCGATCGAATCGAGCCAAGCCTTGGCATCCGCTTCGTTGGCAAGACGGGTGGCGGGCTCCTTGGTTAACCCCAGGAGGAGGACAGCGTCGATGCGGCCAGATCCAAGCCCAAAGGCAGAGCTGAGATACTCGCGGGCATTCGTCAGCGTGAAACCCCCCGGCAGCTTGGCCGCAGTCATCTTGCTAATCAACGAAGCGGTATGCTTGCCTAAAGCGCCGCCAAAGGAGGGGGCAATCGCCGCCCCGAGCTCATCGAGCGGAGTCTCCTCGGGTTTCTCGGGGACGTTGCTCCCGAACTCCTTCTGGAGATCCCCGAGAATCTCGTTTTGCAGGGTACTCTTGCCACCCACGACGTCCTTGATCGTCTTGGACATTGGCACCTGGCCCAGCTCCTTCTTGAGCTTCTGGGCGATAATAACGTGAAGCACGGTCGAAGCTTTGAGCGGCACGTCCTGGATGGTTTGGGCCGGGCCACGAGCTACGGGAGCGGCAACCGGCGCGGCAGCCACGGGGGCAGGCGCAGCAACCGGTTCGGCCGCGGGCTTGGCCTCGGGCTTGGCAACCGGTTCGGCCTCTTCGGGATCCACGGCGTAGTAGATCTCCTTCTCATTCTTGGTGCAGCAGAGCGTGGTACGCTGGAAGTTGCGGGCGTCGTCGTAAGCGGCGTACTTGGTCTTGAGGGTGCGATCGGCCATGTTGGCCAACGTGGGCGAGGGCCCGACCTCGATCAAGCGCTCGACGTTGAAATCCCTAAAGAGCTTATCCTGGGTTTCGATCCATCTGACGGGCGAGGCGAACTGGTAGGCGAGCAGCTCCACCAAAAGGATATACCCGAGCTGCTGGGTCTGGGCGGGTGTGAAGTTGGCATCGGCGCTCCAGTTCTTGAGCACTTTGGAGATACGCGGCGAGCTGGTGATGGAGAGGACGTATTCAAAGTACTCCCGGGTCAGCTGGAAGGGCCTGGCCGTCAAGTTGGGGATGTATTTGCCGGTGAGCTGGGCCACGTCAACGTTCACGGGGCTGATGCGCTGTAGGATGTAGGACCGGAAGGGGACCACCCCGTTGATCAAGAAGTTGGAATGGAAGGGCACATCGAGGCCTGGGAGGGGGATGGTGGCGACCCCGCGTTCTAGTACAATGTGGCCATCCTTCGCCTTCTTGGCTTGGGCCTTGGCTAGGGCCTCCTTGATGATGATAATCAGCTTCTCTTTGACTTGGTCAAGCGTCATCGTCTGAATGAGGTTCCCCAGATCAAGCTTGGCGGATTTCATGTAGTTGAGGACGCTCGTGAGGGCGTCGAGGTTAGCGAGCTCCCCCGCCAAGACGTATTGAAAGTTCTCCACGTTGTAGTTGACGATCTGCAGGAGGCCGCCGGCCTGATGGGCGATGGCGTCGACGATATACTTGAGGTACTCCTCGTTGAGAGAGGGGCTAACTCGGCTGGGGTTAGCCGCCATCATGCCAAAGTTGGAGCGCCCCGCCTCGTCGCGCTGGACCGCCGACTGCATGGTCATACCGCGGTAAAACACCAGGTCAACCATGGACTCGATCGGGATGACGTCGCCGAGCGAGGCCAGCGCCGAGTATTCGCCGAGCGAGTGGCCAGCAAACGGGCAGTTGCGCTGAACCAGGCCCTTCACCCGCATATCCTCAAAGGCCGCCCGCTCCATAAGCGTAAGGGCAGGCTGAGTGAATTGGGTGGCGGAGAGCAAGCCGTTGGGCGAGTTGAAGGTGAAGGAGGTCGACTTCTCCGTAATCTCGGGGAAGAGCGGGAGGGTGGCGATGGAGCCGTCCGCGGCAACGATGTCGTACGTCATGCTCATATAATTCTGGAGGATCACCTTGCCCTCAGCCCCCCCAAAGTGGACCGTGCGCTGCTTGGGGTTGTTGCGCACGATGTCCAGGATGGAGAAGCCGTAATTTTTGATGTAGTGGGTGTCGGCCTTATCCCAGATCTGGCGTGCGACTAAGGAACTTTCGTACAGCGCCATCCCCATGCCAACCTCCTGGGAGCCTTGGCCAGTGAAAACGTAAGCCGTGGAGGGCTGGTCAACCTCGGCGGTGCCCTCAAGCACCTTGACGCCATTCTGGTTGACCGTCTCGACTTTGATAACCTTTTTGCCCTCCTGCATGCCGACGTGGAATAGGTTGGTGGTCAGCTGATCGCCGGGCAGCACCATGGCTTGGAAGGCCACGTTGTAGCTGGTGACGCGGAAGGGATGGTTGTCTGCCGCAAAGGTCTCCACAAACTTACGGGCGGAGGCGCTGGTCCACATGCCATGGGTGATGGTACCGGGCAGGTTGGCCAAGTCGGCAAAGTAGGGGTTGACATGGATGGGGTTGAGATCCTGAGATATCTGGGCATACGCCACATTGGTGGTCGGCGTCTGCACCAATGAGCTAAACCCATCATCGCGGGGCATCACCGAGTAGCCACCATTTTCAAACAGGGTGGCCTGGTCGATCGGCTTGCCACTCCGCTTCAGATACTCGATGACGGGGTTGCCGTGCGACTCCCCGCTCACATAGTTGACGGAGGCGACGTGGACGAACTCTTTGGTTGACACCTGCATGGTGACTCTGCCGGTGGTGCGAAGCTCGGAGAACACATCGCCAGACTTGAACTTGGCGTGGGTGCTAAGGCGGAAGGTGAGGGCTGCACCCGGGGTAAGCGTGACATCCTCCCGCTCCCACACGAACCAGGGCTTGGATTCAAGCACCGCGATATCCTTGCTGGTGGGAAGCGTGACCTCCATGGGCGTTTCATCCGAGTTGCGGAAGGTGTTTTCGAAATCAGTGAAGCCGCCGCGGTAGAGGAATTGGCTATCAACCTCCATGATATCTTCGCCTTCGCGCCGGACGGTAGCTTTGACGTGAACCAGTTTGCCCGACGCATTGTTGATGACGGCGGCCAAACGGGCGTGAGTGTCAACGGCGTCGCCGCTCTGCAGGGGGGAGGCACCCTCCACCATCTTGAAGCCATTCGACAGATGAACCAGCTTCAAGAGGTCGCCACCGATGAACTTGGGGAAGATGGCCTTGATGATGCTCTTCCAGCCTACGACGATGGCAAAGTCGACTGGGGCAAAGATGGTGTCCTGGCCACGGTCGACATAAGCCTCCGATTGGTTCCCAACCGCCTGACAAAAGCGGGTGATATCTTCGCGCAAAACCTTCTCCCCCTCGGCTACGAACACGTAGTTGGGGTCGTTAGGCAGCTGGTTAAACTCGGTAGAGTTGAACCACAGACGGTAATAGAAATCCTTAATACGATCGTTGCGGCCCTCCATCACCTCATGAATTGACGCGTAGCCTTGATCGGGGCGATAGACGAAGGGGAAGGTGAGTGGCACCTCTTCGGTGCCCTTCAGTTCGTAAAAAGTCACCCTTACGCTATCGGGCGCCTCAAAGATGGCGTCGAGGGCAAGCCGGGAGTTTCGATTAAGGTCGTAGATTTGGAGTGACTTAACAATCGTCTCGCGGCTGTAAGTAAGGACGGCCTTCTGATGACGACGTGGGCGAAACACCTGGCGAAGGGGGTTGCTGATGTACCGATCCCCTTGGACGAAGGCGGGGGAGGTGAGGAGCGCACGCAACCAACTCAGCTTGGGGCCAGAAATCAACTCAAGCCACTCGTCGGCTTCGGGCACGCTGGTGGTGATCTCGTAGGCCTGCGTCTCGGGGTGTTGGGAATCCGAGTGCAGAGCAACGTCGCGAGGGATCAGCTGCGGATATCTTGAGGGTTGGCCGCCCAGGTATTCTACGCTGGGCACGGCCGAGAGGTTGTTGCCATAAAAGCGCTCAAGAAGGTTAGCCACCTGGCCGTCGTGTATGGAGTCGAGGATCTCTTTGACGGGGACGTTGGCTTTGGTAGAGTGCTTGGCGGCGATGGGGCCATGCAGGATAGCTGCTCGGCCAGCATCCTGGTCGGGGATGGCATGGATGTCCTCGGATTGCCACAGACTATCCTTCTTCATCCAGTACTCAAAGTTGGCATCAAGGATGGGGATGAAGGGCACCGGCTTTTGGTCCACCCGCAAACACTGCGACAAAAAGAATTGCACATCCTCCGTCGTAAGCAGCTGTCGGCTGGCCTCGGGATAAGCCTCCAAGAAGGATGGGACAAACGAGAAGGGATCATGGATCTGCTGGTAGTCCTGGAGAAGCGAGGGCTGCTGCTGGGTGATGAAGCGCTCCTCTAAGCGGCACATGAAGTCACCTACGAAGCGCCTTAAAGTGATGTCAATCCAGCGATGTTGGTGCTTGACGTAGGTGACCTCAATCAGACGGTTGAGAACTTCGCTGTAGGTCATATCCTGGAGATCGGCGGCTTTCCCATCAGCCTTGCGGCCAAACCAGGGCTTCTGGAAATCTTCGTTAAGCCGCTTGATGATGTAATCCTTCTTGGCCTCGAGAACCGGCTGGCGCTTGTTACGGGGCAGATTGAACACCAAATCGTCCATCTCCTTCCAGAACTTGATGCCGCGGGTGGCCACCTTGTGGATGGGCTCCCCGAGTTCGGACTTCACGGTGAGGATGCCGCCGGTTTCGCGGGTGTAAGTGTTTTCCCAGTCCTTGTCTTCTACGCCGGGGGCATCGACAATGGCCTGCTTGACGGCATCGTCCGCCTCATTTTCGGCAGCAACCATCACCCGCGATCCAAAGAGCACGCCATCAAAGGGCATCGGGGGATAATCAAAGCCCTTGCTCCAGTCGCCCGTAAGGTAGGGGAGGGTGTCCTCGGAACTTCCAAAGCCTGAGCCGGCAATCAGCACGATGTTGGGCTGCTGGCGGATGGAGGCGTAGGTTTCGAGGATGGGCTGGTGGAAGTCCTCAAAGGAGTGGTGGCCACCAGCGCGCCCACCAGTCCACTGTAAGAGGATCGGCATGGTGGGGTTGTTGGCAGCAATGGCTACCACTTGACGGATGGCCGACACGCTGCCGGGCTTGAAGGCGATGTGCTTGAGCCCGGCGGCTTGGATCTGCGCAACGACATCGTTGGCAACCTCGGGGGATGGGACGCCGGCAGCGCAGCAGAGACCTTCGATGGGGTAGCCCTCCTTGCGCATGGCTTGGACCAGCGGGAATTGGAAGCCCCACTGAAAGGCGTTGAGAAAAAGGATATTGACGGTGATTCCCTCCCCAGGCCGGACTCTCTGCATGATGTCTTGCACTTTGGCGCGGAACATGGGCTCGTTAAAGTGGCCACCCCCTGCCATTTCGACGTGATAGCCAGCGTTGATGACGGCAGAAACAAACTTAGCCGAGACGGTACAGGGGGTCATCCCCGCCACCATCAGAGGGGGTTTACCAATGAAACGGCTCATACGAGTATCGACGAGCACTTTGCCGGAGTTGGCGAGGCGCACCAGCTTGGGCCGATAAACCTCAGCCCAGTTGGGGGAGTACTTGACTGCGCTAGCAACGGTATCGAACAGGTCAGCCTTGTATGAGAGGCTAGGGTTTGCGCCCTGAAGCGTGCCGGCCAGAATAACCTGGACCCCCGTGCCTTCCTTGTTGCGATAAGTCAAGCTGCCGATACCTGAGGTGCCGCCTGGGCCAAAGTCAACGACGTGGGTGAGTGGATTGGCGTTTGTGGCCAACTCCCAGTTGACGGGACGCGTACAGATTAGGTGAATGAGATCGCTGGTGAGGGCGGCGCTGGTTCTAAGATCACGGCCATCGTCGGTGGCCAAGACGGGGATAGCCAACTCTTGGCTGTTGAAGGCTAAACCGTACTTGCCCACATCCAAATCGATCGTTTCCGGTGCCTTAGCAAGGTTCTCGCTATGGAAGGGCGCCGTGATGGGCAAGAAACGTGACGAGAACTTGACCTTGCGCTGCGAATGTGGGATGCGCGACTGGTCCAAGCCGTCGGGGGCCTTAATCTTGCGCAGGGCCAAGTTGAGGCCGTTGAGGCTTTGAGGGTGGCCAACGCAAATGATGGAGCGAGGACCGTTGACAAGGTTGATGGTGATTTGACGCTCCTCGGTAAGGTGCTCGTTGGTGGCCTTGACGTGCTTCTCAACTTCAGCCAGCCGCAAGTTGAAGATGGCCAGCATGACGCTGGGATTCCCTTCGCCATGGCTGATGGAGTCCTTGAGGATGGTGGGGTTGAGGGTAACTTGGGGGTAAGTCTGCTGCGCGCGGGTGCCGATCCAAAACAGTAGCCCCAACGCCTTCTCTGAGTTCTTGAAGAAGCTCTCGTCGTCGTAGGAGGCCGCGATAACCACCGCAGAGATGATGCCCTGGCTGTGCCCGGTGGCGCCCACAAAGTGATTACGCATCTGCTCCGGGTTCATGCCCAACACCTTCATACTAACATAGTAGTGGGCCAGCTGGATTAAACCAATGGTGGGCAGGCTAACGGGAGCCGAGATGAGGTAGTTCATGTCGGGGCGGGTCTCGGGAGATTCGAGCCAGCGGAGAACGTTGAGGCCTTTAGAATGAAGGGCGCTGGCGTCCGGGCTCAGGGCATGGGAGCGAAGGATGTCCGACATGCGAGATATGTAGGGCCGAACGATCCCTTCATAGTTGGCAAATAACTCCACCAGCTCATCAAAATATTCCTCGGAGTTGCCCTGCCCACCAAACACGGCAAAAAGGGAAGCATCCTGGTGGCTCGCAGCGGTGAACAGTGCCGAGGTGGGGGCTGGGCAATCATCTTGCGAGATGACGCCCTGTTGGGTCAGCACGCTCAAGGCATAAAAGTAAGCGTGGATCACCACGTTGCGGTTTGCCAGCGGCAGGTGGCGGGTGGCGGCGTGCACGTCGTTCTTTTTGAGAAAGGTCTCGCGAAGGTAAAAAAAGACGACACGTACCACGGGGTAGAAGGAGTGGATATCTTCACTCTCGGCACGATCAACTGCAAAGCGGAGGAATAGGCCAGTGAGATCGACCGGGGTGAGCTCCTCCTCCACCAAAGTTTCGGGAAGCGGCATAGCTTGGAACTCCTCGCGGAGTTGTTCAGCTGAACCCCAGATGTCAACTGGGGTCAAGATGCTCACTTCGATGACGCCATGCTTTAAGTTAAGAGGGCGAGAGTGTTGGAGCGAGTTGATAAAGCTCTGCTCGCGGGAGCGGGGAGTGTAGGACATTTTTTTTCTTTGCAAATAAATTTAAACTTGTAAGCTCCGACGTACTAGGATCAATAAGGTTATTAAAGCTGAAGGATTAGTAAACCTGCTTACCTTGTTTGCTGCTTTCAGCGACTGATCAAAAACAAAGTTAAACTTGAATTTGGTAGAGTTCGGTAGCTTTTAATAACTTGGGCTGCCGTTCCACCTCTGCTTTAATCTCCTAGCTCGAGTCTTCGATATCACCCAGTGTAACCATTCTGCTCCTGCGCCACTGATTAGATAGCTTACCTTCTATGTGCACCACCCTTATCTTATCTTCATATTTGATCTATTCTCAACCTCCGAATTACATTCGCATAAAAGATTCATTCGCCTTTTTCCATTTTGGTTAAAGTGCACATCTTTTTTATTTCCACTTATGAGCACCCTTTCGGATTAATACCTCCGATCTCATCATGCGGGCTACTTGGTGCATGGCACTGCGTATCTCTTTCTAATATATCACATGATACCAATTTGGCATAAAGCCTTTTGCTTTATTACCCATATCTAAATCCGATTCCTGGTAATTTATAGGGAATTGGTAACCGAATAAGAAAATCATCCTAATACTAGCATTCCTTATCTGTGCTTCGCAATAGTGTCGATAGGATTTCAGATATTCAAATTTATTAATTTAGATTTTATATTATAGTTAAACAAAACCACTCAGTCAAATCTAATTGCTCAATCAAATCAACCAAAAACCACCAACCTCTCAGCTAAACTTAGCTGAACTTATCAAATCAACCAATAACTAATCACCCCTCAAAACTAAACTGTGTCCTATCGATCCGACCAAAAGCCATCAACCACTCGGCCAAACAAAGTAAACCTATCGAATCAATCAAATAGCACCAAACTGCTACCCGAAACATCTCTCCATATTTAAAAGCATTGTGTACGTGACATGTCTTCCAAACTACTAAATCAACTTCTATTTAACTTGCCTAAAAGTATTTATCAATTAGGGGAAAAATTATGCAGTTTTTTTAAATTATATAAACCTAACAGCCAAATACCCGTGCTTTGCTACGGTATTTAGTTTATCAAATGATAAGCTCACATTGTAGCCTATAGGCTGTGCCAGCACTACTCTCAAGCCACTCAAACTAACAGCTTCGCTGTTGCCCTCGTGGCTGGTGAGCTGATTATCCTAACTACTTAATCTACTTAAAACTAATTCTGATTTTTATTTAGTTTCGGGTGAGTAATTTGTAAATTACTAGTTAGTATTTGGCAATTCTTACCCACTCGCTCAAATAGATTATACCTATTAGACTCGATAGTTTCAGATTTGATAATGTTCACCAATTCTCACCCACTCACCCAAATAGCTTGAACCTATCAGACTCGAAGGTTTCAGATGTCAGTCAATACGTCAGTGAATGTGTTTTATTAAGCAGATAAGTTTTCTATGTATGGGCACTTATGTTCCATACCTCCTAAATCGCCAGACCAATTTCAACCAAACTTGGCACAAGTATTTTATACAACAGGAGAATCGATACATAGGAAGCTTTTTTAACTCTTAATATGAATAAAAAAGGTATATATTAGATATAAAAGATAATACGATTTAAATGGGAACCGGTATATTGCTTCATTTATGCGGTTTAGTGGTTATTTGATTGCCAGATTAAATTCTCTTAACCTTATCGATGTTTATCTACCAATATAAAAACTAAAAAATTAGAACTGTCTGTTAAATTATAACCTCAAGCAATGATGGTTAAATCAGCTAGTACTTTTATAAATGCACTAATTAGCCTATAATTTGAAAAAAATCTCAAGCAGTTGAAACTGATAACTGCATGATAATTAGAAAATAGATAAATCCTTTCAATTGCAGCCAGATTTAAAGCTAAGGAGGTTAAAGCTGGGAATTAATACTTATTATATATTATTATAAAAGGACAAACTGAAAAATACATCATTGATAAAAGTTTATCTGCCCTTAATTTTTATTACTATAAAATAGCATTTGTGGTAGTTGAGTCAGGGAACTATACCAAATGCATTCATGGGTGGGAGATTAGGGATATCTTCCTTTTGACTTAACATCTTTATTTGCAAATGCCTTGGAAATCCCAAGCTGATATACTATTAAAGTTGAAAGCAGAATTGAATCCATGACCTTGTGGTCAGAGTGGGACCTATTCAATATAAATTTAGGATGGTGGGTCAGGGAACTAAATCTAAATATATACTTTTAAGGGCATAAATTTAGGGTTGTCTTCATTAAGATTTAACATTAAAAATTTATTTCTACCTCATAAATACCAAGCCTAACAGCCTAATAGAGTTTGAAAAATTAAAACTTATGCTCTTGTGGTTATAGTGGGATTATTTTTTAATTTTAAAAATAGCAGTTGGTAGACCAGTGAACCAACTCTACAAAACACCACTTCATAGACCATAATTAAAGGATGCCTTCATTTTATTTTGGAATTAATACTTTATATCTACCCTTAAAGTTCAATCCCAACAGCTTATGAGGGCCAAGAGCTGAAACAAACCCATGCTCTTGCAGTCAATATGTAACCAATCTCTCACTGGGCTACCAATTACTCTTAGTATAGAATAAATAATATGATCTTATAAAATACGTAAAATAGCAATTTAACAGACTAGATAAGCCATTTAAAGATTATAATTTATATAGCTCAATTTAAAACTAAGGTATGTATTTTATATTCATTTTAATTTATATAATTCAACATAAATTTACTATACTTTATATTTTTCTAAAAGTCTGAGATGACTATCTATAGAAAATTGGTACATTGAGTAAATATGTAATTTATTTTACTTTTATTTATGGAAGGCTGACCAGAGGATAAAAACTTCTGATAAAAAATGTGAAAAAGAATAAGACACAAGAAAAGCTACCCCAGAGGAGGTAGAGCCACCTCTTGTTGCCAGCCAGTACTTTCAGGATTTTCTAGAAGTGGAAGGATTGCTCATGAAAGGCATCATTGGGCTTTATTTTGTGGCTCAATGGTGCTGTTCCCAAGAAGCACGATATTTAATACTTGAATCTGTTTAATGCTTTTGACAAGTATTTCTATAATTGAGGGTGCCAAGTCACACTTAGATCCTATCAGCTAGAGTATCCATGCTATGTAAGTTTGGCATGATGAGTTATTGAAGTCAAGTACCTAAAAAGTTCTAAAATAATGGCATAACTTTATTTTAACATATAATAAGGTTTTTTGTATCACATATAACAATATAAAAAATCTATAAAAAAGTTTAATAAAATTAATAAAGGGAAATCTGGATGGGAGCCTCTTGATCAGACAATGTATATAGATTGTAAAATGCCTTTGTAACATATATTTGATAGAGAAAAAAGGTATGCTGAATTCACCAAATTAGATGATACTTGGTATCACTTATGTCAATTATTGGGAAGATTCTTAATTCTTACCATTTTGTTGGCTTTGTCTTAATTTACTGTCTTGTGTGCAACAGAGTGTAAGATTTCATAACATTCAGATAATTATTTCTTTTAAAATCAGTTAGAACTTCATCTTAGGGTATCTTGGGCTCAAATTGAGCTAAAAATTTTCCTAGATCATATTGAGCTTTACCAACTATCAATTCTCTGTATGATTTATCAATGGGATTATTTAACCTCTTCTTGAGTCTTGGTGTCAATTTTCTCATGAGAGTCAATTAGTAAATGTTAATTCCACCATGTTTAATATTTTGATGTAAAACAACACCCTTTAAGAGAAATGGTAGGAGAGTAACAATATAGGAATTGTTGATGTATGCAATTGATAGTTACTTCAGTTTCTAAAGAATTGATTGACTATCCATCCCCACATTTTTAGGTTATAGCATATGGCCCATCCCAGATATAATAGTATTTTCCTCCTTGGGCCACTATATAATTGTAATAATACAAAACTAAATCTAAAATCTCAAAAGTGGGTAAAGGTTGGTGGGATGCATTTGTTGCTTGGCCTTCTCCTGAAACCACTTGTTAGATTTGTTTGTCAGACAATTACCTTTGCAGACTAGAAATCAGAATGCTGTAGGTTGAGTTCTGCTGAAAAAGGGAAATGTTGGCCATTTGTGATACTCTGATGTTGTTAAGAGTTCATTTAATTATAGTAAAAATGCAAAAGTTGATGAAATCAGCCAAAAGTCCCTGGCCAACTCTTGGTGGGACCCCATTAATTGGGGATTACCAGTTTAAAACCTGAATGAGCATTAGTAAAATTAGCAGGTTAGATTTCTATGACCACACCATGAACCTCAGTGTAACGCACTGGCTCCTTCCAATGAGCCACAAATGAGTTGGGCAACAGGATCCATGTTACAGACCATAGGGCTGACAGGGCTCCTGATACTACTCTCCTTGTGCGCGCGCTACAAGATTGGACAAGCACCCCCTGGAAGACAGTTGCAAATATACTTAACCCCAGCAACATGCCTTGACTCCAAGACAAGGTATAAAGGGAGGCAATAGCTCTCCCAAGCTCACTCTCAAAGTCCAATTATTGTTGATTCAAGCCAAACATGGCTGCAGTTAGGCAATATTTAAATAAACTCAAACTATAAATATATGAATTTTAAAGTTCTTTTATTTAATATTGGCCAGGTTGATAGAAAACAGAACTGAGAAGCCTCCAGCTCCCAGTTCCTTCCCTATATACACATGCTACAAGCTAATATAAAATATAACACAAGCTTATGGTGCTAATCTGACTAATGCTTGGTGTATACCTTACAGCAGGATCATGGAATCCTCACTCAATGGTTCTGTGCCAGTTCTGATTCTCAACAGTTCCGCACCAGTTCCATTTTAAATTCCAAACGAACCCGCGAAACTTCCAAGCACCTGTTCCATTCCATTCTTGATTCGAATCCAAATCGAATCTCAAAACTCCCCATTTTACCTGATTCTCGTTTTTCCTCGACTTGGACGCTCATCTGGCTCCTTGGCCTACTCCAAGCTCCTGCCCCTTAGGCGTCCCTGCCAGGACCAACTCCCCCTCCTCCTCCATACATCCAGACACAGCCTGCCCTGTCTTACCCAAGATCAGGGCAATGTGATGCTGAGGATAAACCTCAACTGTCACATCACCCCCCCTAGACAGGAAAAACTCTTGGATTTTCTCAGGACATCGGGCACAATCCCTAGCTGACTGCCATGTGGACTCCTCAATAGGATGACCCACCCAACGTACCAAAAATAAATGACGTCTTCTCACCACTTTGGTGTCAAGAATCTCCTCAACTTCATACTCCTTGGCTCCTTCTCCAGCTGGGAATAAAGGGGAAGGACTTTCAGGTGGCTGGCCAAAGTATGGCTTGAGCTGTGATACGTGCAACACTGGATGAGCTCTTGACCCTTCTGGGAGCTTCAGCTCAAATGCCACCTCGTTCACCGCCCTCACTACCTGATATGGGCCCAACGCCACCGGCCCCAATTTCCAGCTCCTTACAGGCAAGGCGTAGTTCCGAGCATTCACCAAGACCCAATCACCTCTCTTGAAAGCTCTACCTTCAGATCTATGCCAGTCTGCCTTCCTCTTCTGAGCTGCGACTGCCACCACCAAATTCTTCTTCAGGAGCTCCAGGGTGTCACGGGTATCTCGTGACAGTTCATCTGCCGCTGGATTCCGCCCTTGCTCCCTAGGCCCCATACCCTCTGGGTGTTGGCCGTGATTTGCGAAAAATGGGGTCATACCCGTGGATGAATGCTTATGATTGTTATAAGCAAATTGAGCCAGCTTCACCCAATATACCCAGTCATCCTGCCGCCCTGAAACATAGCACCTCAAATACTGCTCTAATATCTGATTTACTCTCTCAGTTTGGCCATCTGACTGAGGATGATATGCTGATGAATGGCAAGCCTTGATCTTTAGATTTCCCAACATGTGGAGCCAAAATTTAGATGTAAATTGCAGACCCCGATCTGACACAATCTCTTCAGGCACCCCATGTCTGGAGAAAATCTCATTTACAAAAATCTGTCCTGCCACTTTTGCAGAAATGGTCGACCGACAAGGGAAAAACTCTGCATATTTAGTTAAACGATCCACCACCACCATCAAAGCATCCATCCCCTGTGACTTGGGCAGTCCTGTGATGAAATCCACACTCACTGAGGACCATGGCCTAGAAGGAATTTGAAGCGGCTTCAATTTTCCCCCCGGTGCCACCCGTTGGGCCTTTGCCCTGGCGCAAACCACACAATGTGAAACATACTTCCGCACCGCCTCACCCACACCTCTCCATGAATAGTGACGGTGAACAAGATCTAACATCTTCTTTTGACCGGGATGACCTGCCAGAGGATGGTCGTGATTAGCTGCCATTACCTCTTGTTGCAGACTCTTCACTGGGACCCAAATCCTTCCCTCATGGTGTATGATACCACCCCAAACTGAGAATCCCGCATGCCCCCTGCTTGCCTCACCTTCCCCTGTCTCTTCTCTTATCCGTTGGCCCAGCTCACATCTTTGCTGTGCAGTCCAGATTCTTCCTGCCATTCCATCTCTCCATCCCTGGATTGTTGCAAACAAGTTCTGTGGCAACATCGTGGCTGTGTTGAACTTTCTCAACTCCTCATCAGAAAACACCAGTCCAGAATCACGGCTCAATAAATCTGGCAAGATATTTTGTTTTCCTGGCTTGTATTCAATCCGCAGGTCATATTGAACCAACTCTAAATGCCACTGGGCCTGCCTCTGGTTCATCAGGCGTGGGGACTTATAGTATTCTAAGGCTCGATGGTCCGTTCGGATGACAACCAGGTGCCTGGCATACAATAGGTGGTGTTGCCACTCCCCTAAGGCTGCAACTATTGCCAAAAGTTCCTTATCATAAACTGGATAGTTGGTTTCAGCTGGTGCCATCTTCTGACTGAAATAACAGACAGGATGTTCAACCCCATCTTTACCCTCCTGCAATAACACAGCTCCAAGTGCAAAATTTGACGCGTCAGTCTCTACCACGAATGGTTTGTTTGGGTCAGGGTGTGCCAGAACTGGGGCTGTCAGCAAACTCATCTTCACTTGCTGAAATGCCCTCTCCTCAGCCTCCCCCCAAACAAATGGCACGTTTCCCGTCAGTCTTGTCAACGGCACAGCCCATTGGGCCAGATCCCTAGAAAACCTCCGCACAAAATTCACCACCCCCAAGAAGCTTCGCACTTCAGTCCTATTCCCAGGAGCCTTCCATTCCCACACTGCTCGCAACTTATCAGGACAGATCGCTATCCCTTCTTGGAGGACCATGTTTCCTAGGAAGGACACCGATTCTTTATTGAACTCACACTTGGATGGCTTCAACTTCAAGCCCGCGTTCCTAACCACCTCCAACACTTCTCACATCCCTCACATGGTCCTGTACCGATTTGGAAAACACCAGGATGTCATCCATATAGGCAACACAACACCTACCCACTAAGTCCCCCAATACATGATCAATCATGCGCTGGAAAACTGCAGGGGCATTGTGTAGGCCAAATGGCATAACCCTGTACTTGAAGTTTCCCAGATGACATTTGAATGCCATATACCGCTGGTGCTCAGGGCGAACAGGAATTTGATTAAAAGCGTCCACCAAATCCAATTTGGTGAACACCCCACACCCGGAGATCATGGGCAGAATGTTCTCCATGAGTGGCATTGGATAGGGATCAGGTTCCGTTACCTCATTCAGGCGTCGGAAATCAACACAAGGACGTAACTCCCCCTGACTTGGGAACCAACAGGACTGGCGAAACCACCGGCGACTTGGAGGGCACAATCAAACCCATATCCAGCATCTTCTGGACATAACCCTCCAATGCCTCTCAGGCCCGGGGATTCAACGGATAGACTGGACAGCCCTTTGGTAACTCAGAGCCTTCCTTAAACCGGAAACCAAATGCAAAATCCCCTGTAGGTGAAAAAGGCGCATCACCTTTAGGCTCAAACACCTCCGCTTGAAATCCTGATACTCCTTGGCAATCCTTCCGCTGACACACTTGAGGTGATTCCACCCATGTGCTTCACCAACGAACCTTGGGACTGAAACGTCCATTCAAACGACCCCTGGCCTCTAGGCGACAGCAGAACCCTCTCTCTCTTCATATCAAACTGTGGATGGACATGGTGCCACCATCTCATCCCCAGCACCACAGAATGTGGCAGGTGAGCCACGGCGTGAAACTCCTCCCTGAATACCTCCAGGCCTTGCCTCAACAGGACCTTGGCCTGTACTCGCCATGCCGCCGTTCTTTTGGAGGTGTCTGCCAACTTCACCCATCCATCCTTCTGTAATGACAATCCATGGCTTCTTGCCCACTTCTCTCAACATAATTCTCCCCAGCTCTGGTATCAATCAAAGCTAGAACTTCACCGCAATCCCTTCCTTCATCCCCCACGAGCACACTGATGGGCAAAATCAGATAAGGATAAGATGAAGTAAGCGGTTTATTTTGAGGTACCGGATTCACCAGTTTCTTACCGAAAATTATAAGGAGCCTTCTTATTCTGAGCCTCAGATCCTGAGTGATAATCCCAATGGGAATCCTTGTCTCTCGCACCTCCACCATACCTCAGGATTCCCTTGACTCTTCTTCCTTCCTCCACATAGCTAAAACCCCTTAGTACCATATATGGGCTCGAACCTGCCCTTCTTCCACCACTCTGTCCTCGGAATCCCACTGGGGTTCGCACAACTTCCTGATGGGCCCTACCAAACTCAACTGTCGTTCTACCTGCAAGGCCAAACCCACCTCTTCCTCCAACGTCTCTGCAGGTTTCACCGCCGCCATTGCCAATAGATCAGCTTGCAAGTTTTGGCGAAACATGCGTGGAAGCTGAGTCTCAGGTGCCTTTGCTGCTCTTGCCAATGCGCGGAACATCTGGCCATACTCCTCCACTGACTTCTTCCCTTGACCACACTGCAGTAAAGCCGCCCAGGCCGAATCCTGCGTCTCATCTGGACATGCTGCACGATCAATCCAATCCAGACATTCATCCACTGATACAGGTAACCCTGACTGCTCTTCCAAAAGTTCTTGCACCCAGTTGGACTGCTTTACTGGAAGTGCCAACAGAACCTGACTTAACTGCAAGGCAAACGAATCCTCCCCACCCGCTGCCTTTGTCAAACGTCCCTGAAACTGAACTCGGCTAAACGTCTGGTGGATCAGTTCCAAGTCTTCCAATTTCAAAACCGGAATTCTTCCTTTGTCCTTCCCAGGCCCTACCACTTTCCCACCATTCGTGGGACACACACTCCAAAACCCGGTATAATTCATGAAGCAAAAAGGCGGTGGAGAATATCACCATCAAGAGTGTTGCAGTATGATTATACCACTTTGGAAACACAACTTCTTCTGGCACCTCTTTTGCTTGCCACCACAACGACAGGAAAGTAAATGAGTTCTGTTTAATGTAACGCACTGGCTCCTTCCAATGAGCCACGAATGAGTTGGGCAACAGGATCCATGTTACAGACCATAGGGCTGACAGGGCTCCTGATACTACTCTCCTTGTGCGCGCTACAAGATTGGACAAGCACCCCTGGAAGACAGTTGCAAATATACTTAACCCCAGCAACATGCCTTGACTCCAAGACAAGGTATATAAAGGGAGGCAATAGCTCTCCCAAGCTCACTCTCAAAGTCCAATTATTGTTGATTCAAGCCAAACATGGCTGCAGTTAGGCAATATTTAAATAAACTCAAACTATAAATATATGAATTTTAAAGTTCTTTTATTTAATATTGGCCAGGTTGATAGAAAACAGAACTGAGAAGCCTCCAGCTCCCAGTTCCTTCCCTATATACACATGCTACAAGCTAATATAAAATATAACACAAGCTTATGGTGCTAATCTGACTAATGCTTGGTGTATACCTTACAGCAGGATCGCGGAATCCTCACTCAATGGTTCTGTGCCAGTTCTGATTCTCAACAGTTCCGCACCAGTTCCATTTTGAATTCCAAACGAACCGCGAAACTTCCAAGCACCTGTTCCATTCCATTCTTGATTCGAATCCAAATCGAATCTCAAAAACTCCCCATTTTACCTGATTCTCGTTTTTCCTCGACTTGGACGCCCATCTGGCTCCTTGGCCTACTCCAAGCTCCTGCCCCTTAGGCGTCCCTGCCAGGACCAACTCCCCCTCCTCCTCCATACATCCAGACACAGCCTGCCCTGTCTTACCCAAGATCAGGGCAATGTGATGCTGAGGATAAACCTCAACCGTCACACTCAGGGGAATCATCAGAAGGCACTCCCCTGACTCCATTGAAGTCCTTCAATGCATCTGTGTGGGGACCCCCTTTATAGACTTAGTGGGGGTCCCCAAGGTGCAAGAAATTTCTCAGGTGGTGATTGGCTCAAGTTTATAAAAATGTTACCTCATAGGTACATTTGGGCCAATCATAATTCCTTTTCCTTTGCTCTGCTACCCTGATGTGAGTTCCAAGTTATGATATGCTATTCCTGCATATTTTCTAATTTAGACTTGTGCAGGCTATTCCAAACAAATTCTCAAATTCCCCTTGATCTAAAAATTTACTTTAAGTACTAGATAATTGGAGGTCAAGGAGTATCATTTTACTCTTTATTGCACACTTAATAAAAACCTTAAAAATCCAATTTTTACTAGCACTTTTATTTAAATATTTATTTTATTAAATATATTTGTGAAAACTAGCTGGCAGAAGCACCAGCAAGCATAATTAGGCTGGTTTCCCACATTGTTATTGCCTCTGATTGAAGTTAAATAATTTTCTGAGCTAATCTTTTTTAGCACTTTTTCAGGCTCTTAGGTATTAATACTAGTAGTATTGCAGGATAATAGAGCCAGGATGCCAGATTCACTTTAGTATAAAGCCCTGAAGGATAATATTTTTGATGTGATAATGGAAACTTATCCTGTAAGCCAGCAATGTACTTGGGTAATATTGGTCCCAGTTTTATGGATTAGTAGCTATCTTAAAAAATATTAAAACTGATGCTCCATTCAGCCTATTTACATTCCTGTTAGTTGATGGGTTGTAGTGCGCTGATAAGAGTTGTTGGGTCTCAGCTCTTGTTAAGATTCTCACAACTCTTGAAGTAAAGTTATCCCCATAGTCACATAGTAGTACCTGCGGACAGCCATGTCTAGTAATATTTTTTGACATAAAAAGTTAGCAGTAGCCTTGGCAGTCTGTGCGGGAATGGTAATTGCTTAACCACTTTGTAACATGATCAAACCTACAATGATGTACTAATTTCCTCCTGTGGATTCAGGTGAGAGTGAGGACGTATGATATCTAAACTGATGGTGTGAAATGGCTGCTGAGAGGTCATTCCTGATACTTGTTCTTGGAATGTAGCAAATGTTTTCTACAAGTTGTAAAACTTCTAAAATTCCCACCACAGAGCCGGTATTCCTTCCCAATAGTAACAAACTTTGATCCATTTGTAAGTTTCTTGGCTCCTCCATGTCACAAGGTATTGTGGCTTCCATTATCCCTGGTACCAATTCCAAAGGTTGCAAGTAAGATAACCACTCATTTTCACTTTTTTGTATAATGACATATATCAAGAACCTTAGTATTTCACATGAGTCATTTCAGCATCTTTTCAACTGGTTCATATTCATCCTCCAAAAAGTCTGGCTTCATGAGTAGGTCATGTAACCCTGCGGCTTTACTAATGTCTAAATGTGGTAGAGCATTCTGGTCAGTCCATATATGTTCATGTATTCCAACTCAATGAATTATGTTTATGTCATAATTTGAAGTTTGAAAGCTCATTGATATAGTCTTAGTGTCAGATCTTATATGTTTTGCAGCCACTATAATGAAGCATGGTCAGTAACAACAGCAAAGTTCATACAAGAAAAGCTGAATATGTTTACTGCAAAGAGAAAGGCTAACATTCTTTATCCTAAACAATTAATTTAGCTCAGACTTTTA